>APFE031334704.1:18895-34463 GCA_000404065.3 Pinus taeda | reverse complement strand
GGGACCACGTCATAGTTAAGAGTCAATAAAGCCCATATTAATAATTGTAAGTGGTTAATCCGCAATTAATAAAGGAACCACAGTTAGTTGCAAATGGGCCGTAGTATTAGATAGATGGTATTAGTAATAAGCGGTATTGACCCGTGGTATTACTTGTAGGAGTCATATATAAAGGATAGTAACTCCCTTCGAGGAGCATCGTGTCTTATTTTTGTAATCGAGCTCTACTCTATTGGAGGTTGCCCCCTCGAAGAGGCAAGTGAACATTACTCTCTGAATAATAAAGTCATTGCCATTCTGTGTTCTCGGTCTCTTTTCTTCGCATATTCTGTATTTGGGTATCTTTTGCAGGTTAAGAAGCATAACACATATAGTGCTACTGGATTCGGCACGGTTACTTTTCAATGGGAGAAAGGTGTGTCTCTCATCTTAAGGGATGTTATGTATGTGCTCGAGTTGAAAAATAACTTAGTATTGGTTGCCATGTTTTAAGGAGAGAAGCTATGATGTGGTCTTTAGAAAACGAAAGGCATTCCTTCGACACATAGCCGCGAGTGAGGTAAAGAAGACAGAGATTCTAGTTAAGAATCTCTATAAGTTGGAGGTATAGGATTGTACTTATTTGATCATGAAAGCATATAAGGTGCAGAGCTGAGACGTTTGCCAATTGTGGCACAGGAGGTTGGGTCACTTCCATCATGGGGCTTTGAAATTCTTGTATTATATCTCTACTAGTGGTGTCAAAGGTACACTACAACAAGTTGATACATGCAAGGAGTGTACTTTGGAAAAATACACCAAGGCTTCCTTTCACAACAGAGATAGTTGAGCAGAGGTGATTCTAGAGTGAGTCCATTCAGATGTGTGTGGATCATTCTCGACAACATCAATGAGAAAACAAAGGTATTATGTTATATTTGTTGACGACTTTTGTCATAAATGTTGGATATTTTTCATGCAGAAGAAGGAATGGACTTCCAATAAACTTTTTGAATTAAGGTGTTGGTTGAGAAAGTGTCTGGAAAGAAGGTTAAAGCTCTTAGGAGTGATAACAGTGGTGAGCATGTCTGAAAAGAGTTTAATAACTTATCTGGAGTAGACAGGATTAAACGAGAGTTGAAGACACCCCATAGCCCACAGTAGGATGGGGTGGCCGAAAGGAAGAACATAAGAATTGTAGGGGCAGCACAACCGATGTTGCATGATCAGGGCTTACCACTACACTTCTGGGCTGAAGCATGCAACAGATTTATTTATTTGTAGAACATAAACCTACATCAGATACTTGGGATAAAGACACCAGAGGAGGCTTTCTCCAGTAAGAGACTAGATGTCGGTTACTTCAGGATTTTTGGGTCATTGGTATATCATTATGTGACCAAATATGAATGGAATAAGCTTGAGCCAACAACAGAGTTAGGGATATTTGTGGGGTACACCTATACACCTCACAACTATTGGGTGTACTTTCTAATCAATACGATGACAATGCTTTGTAGGGATGTTAGATTCGATGAGGGGAAGGCCATGTGATTTTTCCTTGAGAGGGGCCTTCAACTAAATTTGGTTGAGGAGATTTTTGCTCCTAAGATTGAGTAGTATCAGATTAATGTGGAGTAGCCACATGCATAGGATTTGGGAGTGGAGGAAACCACTTGGGAAGATTCTTCGATAGATGGCAGAAAGCGCAGCAAAGAGGCTGACAAGTTATTGCATGATGCCAAGTAGAATATGGGAGCACCCACATCTAAGCGAAAGAAGAGAAGGCCACCTGAGAGGTACACTAGATACATAGCTCCTATGAGTGGATGTGTTAAGATAGAGCCACCTTCCTTTGAAGAGCCACTGCAACAACTGGTTTGGGTTCATGCCATGGTGGAGGATTATGACTCCAAAGTTTGTCACAATGTTTGGGATGTGGTCTTGAGATCAGAGGACAAGTCACTGGTGAGCTCTCGATGGCTTTACAAGCTAAAGAAGGCTACTGATGGTAGTGTGGAGAACCATAAGGCCATGTTGGTGGCCCGTGCCTTCTCATATGTAGATGGGATTGACTATGATGAGACCTTTTCCCCTGTTGCAAGGTACTCATCAAATCAAATTTATATTGGCACTATCAATGTAGATCTGTTGGAAGATACATTAGATGGATGTAAAGACAACATTCCTTATTGGAATGATTGAGGAATAGGTGTACATAGAGTATCTTGAAGGTTTTGAGACCTTTGACCAATAGTCACATGTGTGCCAGCTTAAAAAAAGCATTGTATGGGTTAAAGCAAGCATCTCGTGCTTGGTACACTAGGATCGATAGTTACTTCACTGGGTTGGGCTTCATCAAGAGTGAAGTGGTTGAAAACCTGTACCAAATAGTGGTGGAAGGTAATTCTTTATCATTGTGTTATATGTTGAGGATTTGATTTTGGAAGGTGATAATGAGTTGATTAAGCCTTGCAAGGAGGATCTTGCAAGAGAGTTTGAGATGAAGGGCATGGGGCTCATGCATTACTTTCTTGGCATGGAAGTATGGCGGGTTGATGGGGAAATATTTGTGCTCAAAGAAAGTCTACCAACAACATACTCAAGAGGTTTCACATCGAGAGAAGAAAATCCATGGACACTCCTCTAGCAGGTAATTGGAGGAAGGAGGATGCTACATCAGGGGAAGTAGTGGAAGCTACTGTTTACAGGAAGCTTGTGGGTTCACTCATCTATCTAGTGAACACATGAGAAAATATGTGATGTGCAGTTAACCAACTTAGTCAAGTGATGGTTAGGCCTACCAATCTATATTGGAAGGTGACCAAGCATGTGTTGAATTACATGAAGGGAATTACTCACTATGGATTGTGGTAGAGATGGATAGAGGGAGTGAAGCTTCAAGGATTCACTGATGCAGTTTGGGTAGGGATTCCATCTGATAGGAAGAGCACATCGAGAGGGTTCTTTAGTATTGGTTCAGTAGTTGTTTCTTGGTACACCAGGAAACATAGATCGGTTTCACTCAGTTTGGCTGAGGTAGAGTAAATGGTTGCAAGTCAAGTAGCATGTGAGGCCATCTAGATGAGGAAGATTCTGGTTGGTTTGTTTGGTCAGCAGATGGAATCAGCTTTGATTTATTGCAATAATCAGAGCTATATCAAATTTTCTTAAAATCGAGTTGTTCATGATAGTTTGACGCATATAGATATCTGATATCATCATCTTTGATATTGTGTATTGAAGCATATTATGTTGTTGGAGTACATTCCCATGCAGGAGAAAGATGCTAATATTTTGATGAAGGAATTGTTAAGATGTAAATTTGAGTTTCAAAGAGATAGGGTTGGGGTAGCTGATAATCCCTTTCTTGTTGAGAGGGAGTGTTGATAAATGGCAACAAGAAATTCCAGTTTAAGTTGTACTTGAATTAAACTGCAAATGAAAATCAAATTCTATTCTCATGGGAACTTGTAAATAGTTAATTAAGTTTAATTAACTCAATTATATTAGGAATTTCGAGTTGGGAATCTTTCTATAGTCATGTATATGTTCTCCGTAAATTTTAGGGGTTCACGATGAGTTTATTTGATTTGTACTTAGATAACTCAGCTTGGCTAAGTTATATACAGTTAAACTAGTTCTAATTGTTTGTGGAACTAGTAGATGTCTAGTAGTGTGTTGGTGCACTAGTGCATCCTCAATGCTACTCCAGCTAATTGAAGATTCCCTCATGAGAAACTCATGCATGTCAGTTTAGAGGAAGACCCAGTTGAGACTAGAATGTAGGGACAATGTAGTATCAGTTTTATGATGATTCAAGCTATATAGGTCATGCATGCAATTAGAGAAGGACATAGTTTTGGATTGGACAATTATGGAGGAAGGATTTCCCAATTAAATATAGGTTGATCCTCACAGGAATTGTGCAAGGAAATAGGGGCTTGTCAGATAGCATAAATTGGCTATTTGTTGTTTAGTGCGGGCTTGTGAGGCAAAGGGTTGCTCATACTTTTGCAGGAATTTTTCTTGTGAGAACAAGCTTTGTATTATCACTCAAATTTCTGATTAATGCAATAGATAGTTGGGGTTTTGAGCATTGGATTTCCCTAGAGAAACAATTGTATTATGTGTCATTGATTATCACCTTGTTGCCGATTATTTTTTTCATGGATCTATTGGTTTCTGTTGTTTAAAGAGTAGAGTATATTCTTGTATTTTGTTTTATTACATTCCATGAGTTGTGAATTTACAGGAAAATCTACACTCTAGTAGTTTATCTCGTAGTTGTGCTTCCTCTTTATAGTAAAGATAATATTGATAGTCGTGATATTGGTTTTCAGGTATTATTCCTTTACGAATTGATTTATAACTACTATTACATTATTATTGTTTCCTAGATGTTATCCCTTAATTGTTGATTCTTTAATATTAAGTATTGAAGGGTTTTCCTAGTGCATTATTTTAGATATTATTTTTTGGGATTCAACTATGTTAAGTAAGTCATTAATCTATGACCATTTCCATGAGAGGTAGTCGTTACTGACTAATGTCTCATGATTCTTGAACAGTCCTCTTAGCACTCATTGCATTGCGTGATGCTCACAAGGTTGAAGAAGTGAGATTGAAATTAGTGAAATGAATCACATAGTGTCAATCATCACTTTGAGGGCTTGTACCCGTGAACCAAGACTTCAAGGGAGGTCACCCATCCCAGATCGCCTCTGGCTCAAGTGCGCTTAACTATGGAGTTTTCCCCACAATCGTGCTTTAATATTAGTTTTGATTTTCCTCTTGCTATTTCGTCTTTCTTGTTTCATGAGCATGGTTTTCCACCATTGTTCCTTTGATTTTGCAATTGTTGTTTCATAAGTAGCAGCCTAACATTCAATATATTTTCTTGATGTTTCCGATAAAGAGTGTTCAAATTTCAATAATTTTGAATAGTTTGTAAAGAATACAGTCTGCATGAAAGATAGATCTTCTGAATGCTTGCTTCAGGTTAAAAGTTGATTCTCTCATTCTAGTTAATTTGCTTGTTGTTAGAGAATTAATTAGCAATATTTTGAAAACTATCTCTTGCATATAACTTGGAGAAAGCCTTCAAATAGTTAGACTTATCCAGGTTGATAATTTAATGTGAGGTAGTTATTTGATTCCTTACAACAATTATTTGTCTCAACAATTCTTTGTGGTGAAGGAGGCAATGACTTCTCCTTATTCTCCATTACCGGTTTCTTCCTAGTAGCTACTACCTCCATTCCTCGTTTGCGGTGGCAGTATTCATGGACCTTTTTAGTCTCACACGGGCCTAGTTATTTTTTTATTCCCTCGTGAGTTGCTTTTGGATTTTCATGGGGCTAAATCTTTTTGTACTAGATTTGAGTCATGAATGTGGGCAGTTTGTATTTTTATTTACTAAGTTCCTGAGAAATTCTTTCTTACCCTTTATGGGTATATCTTGTTAATGGTGCTTTTCTATTTCAAAATAACCTTGTGGTTGAAAGTTTAGCCCTTCTCTCGTGATGTCTTTTTCAATTTGTACAACATGTTATCACCTAGCCATTTCTAACTATGCGGATCAAAATACACCATTTAGGATTATTTTACTATAGTAAAATCACTTTCATGATGGGAAATAATTTATTAAACCATTTTTACTAAACTATTTCTCATTAAAATCTAAAAAACCCCATGATAATAATAGAATAAATCATTATTTATTTAATTTTCTATAGGAATAATTATTAAATCACTATTTGATAATTATTCCTTGTTACATTTGACTAAATCACCTAGGAATAATTAAATAACTCAATATTTATTTATTAGTTGTTAATTCTAATATTTGAATAATTTTTAAATAACTATTTAATAATTATTTCAATTTCACAACATTCTTAATCCTAGTGAAATAATTAATAAATCATTTTATTTGTTAATTTTTTCTAAATAAAGATATTTGACCATTTTGAATATCGTTTCCCTCTCCCAAAAATATAATAAAGTATTCCTAATGGTTAAATCCTGATTTGGTCAATATTATTTTATATTTGCCATTTTCAACCCAATGCTTTGTTATAAATAAGAGGGTTTTCTATTCATTCCTCACCATGATCAATATCACCATCACCACTATTGTTTTCTTGCATTTGAGCTCCCACTTGAGTTCTACACATTGTATTGGGTTTTTCACATATTGAGAGAGAGAATCGACAGCTAAAGCATGAAGGAAATCAAAGGACCTATCTCACAGTGGGGGATTCACAAAACCTTTTTGTAGATCTTCTTCACCAGGTGTTATCAATAAATATTATTATTCATTTGAAAGTCTTTCCATATTGGGTTATTACATTGGATATATATTGTTGTTTTCTATTTTGACTCACATATGTCCTTTTGTTGTAGGTTTTTCTCATTTTATTATTGCAGATTTGAAGCCTAAGAAGCCACAATTTATATTTAGGCTCACTTGTCACCGGTGACTTAAGTGATATGTTTTTGGTACGCCTTCCAAGAAATTTCATACTAACACAAAAGGTTCAATACCAGGGGCATCCTGGTGAAATTCAATTTTTAATTAGAGGTATGGGTTTTGTTTCTCAAGTTGTTATGTCAATTCTCATTCTTAGGAACTCACGTTCATTGTCTTTGCCATGTGTTATGCCACTCCAATGTGATAGTTTCAATTATTTACTAGATTTGGGTCCTACATTGTGGTGTGTGGGTGACGACAATTTCTTTTGACATCTTAGTTTAACAGTTCTCTGTGCCATCCTTTCTATAGACTTCTTGGCACACGTTCTTCTTGTATCTATCCACAATGTTCCTTGTTAGAATTCCTCATTTCTCCTAAGCAAAGAATGGAGTACAAAATGGGTGGTGGAAGTAACATTGGCAAAAAATGTTTATCCCTTTTGTCTATGATGTTTTGCAATGTTTTTCGATGTTGTTGCTTTGGAGGTATGAAAGGAAATGTTGTTAGTGGAGATAAAAGAGACTCAGGAATGGCCATATCACTTAGACTTTGAATTGGTCGGTGAGTATATAAAATGGGTCCCTGATCATGATAGGTTTCGTAAAAGGAAACTTCATTTTATGAATTCTTTGGCACTTTACAAATAATGGTGACTCTCTTGTGCCTTGTTTTTAAGAACAAGCTAGTTCAGACCTATAATGTTTTTTCTTCTTTGGAGAACATTAAGTGTGTGTTGAGAAACCAACGATTCTACTTGGATCATGTGGACCAACATTTGGCTTGTGTGGAAAGCTTTTTTGGGAGTGATTCTTCCTCTAGTAATTTTATAAATCCTTTGGATGATAGTGCTCAAACACCTACTTTCTTCACATCATGACTAGAAATGGTTGTTTCCTATATTTTTGTCCTCAATTTTCATATATGTCCTATAACTTGGTTTCTACATGGAAGTTTGCATCTTATCTCTATTTTGGTGCATGAAGCGATGGTATTTCTTGTTTTCTTGTATGACCCATCGCATTTGGATTGTTTGGGAACCAAGAATCTATGAATTTTTCTATGGCATGTCTATGGAGGGCTTTCATTCCATGTATTTACTAGTTTCTCTTTGTAGATGAAGATTTTTTATCTATCTTTTCGCAACATATTTCTACTAGCTCTCATTGGCAAAATGGATACAATGCCTTTTGTTGTGAATTTTGGTTTAGTTACAACACATGGACATTGTTTTATTTGAAGAATTATTGTCCTATTGGTGGATGTTGTTTTCTTCTATGTGTGCGATAGAAGGGCCTAGGCTTTTCAAGGATGGTCACATTACCTCCTCAGATTATGCGACTCATGGTATATTGTGAATGTTGTGGTGCATGTGCTCGTTGTTTTCTACAGGGCATAAGTTTGGTTTTGGATGCCTTAAGACTGCTATGGAGGATGGTCAACTGCATCTTTTAATTTTCTATTGCTGGTTTCCGTGTGCCCATTGTCCACTTTACTTGGCTATATGTTCTTTGGCAACTTTGAATTGTCATCTCCCTACTTTGAGTTTTTATAGATTCACTAGTTAATTGTTGTAACTGTTATCATGGCCTTGGCCAGTTTTGTTGGGTTAGCTAGTATAGTGATGAGCAAATTTGCTCTACAACTCTATGTGAACTTTGTAAACTGACTTATAAATATAAATTACACTAATTAAAAATAATATAAAAAAGACAGTGACACTAAAATGTAAAATAAAATCAGTAAACCAATCATTGAGTTACTTACTCTATAATGCTTAATAATTGTCAAGCTACGTTGCTTAGCATTTTCATTTGGTAGTAATGCTTAATAATTGTCAAGCTACGTTGGTTAGCATTTTCATTTGGTTTGAGAAACTATAGGATGAGGTTAGCTTTTTTTATTTGGTTTGAAAAGCTACAGATTGAGCTTAGGTTCTTCTTATTTCGTATGACATGGATGGTATCGTTCCAATCCAACTCACAAATTGGATAATTGATTGGAATATTACAGTACATTTGTTGACCAGTGTGTCCCTAGGCCTTTATCGTGACTTAATCTATCAGTGAACAACAAAATCATAGCATGTCTGTGAGTCGTTAATTATTTCTGTTCAATTGTACCCACAAAATAATTATGGCTGTTATGAATCACGGCCTTCGAAAATATAACGCCAGAGAAAGCTCTAAAATAATGGAAAATTTGTATCTGGTCACTCTTATCTGCAAGAGAGCGTCTAATTTTGGTTCAGATATATGGAAAATTTGTCGGAAAAGTACAAAGAAGGGAGGACAGAAGCACGTCCATGATGCAGCTTGAAATACTGCCGTATGCAGTACCACTGTATCTGGTGCATCTACTTCTGGTGGATCTGCTTCACTCAGAAATGAAATGTCTTAATTGTATAAGAGTGATTTTATTTTGGTGTAGAAGCCCGTTGAACCTTGCCAGGAAAATTTCGTCGGCCTTTAATGATTTGAGGCAGAGGTGATATGACCACTACTAGTGTATTGCCGCCACCACAAAAATTTTAATTAATGCCTCCTGACATGTGGGGCAGATAAAGAAATATAACGCGTGCTCGGTTATGATGGGAGGACAAAAAAAACCGGCGCTATATTTCTTTATCTCCCCACATGTCAGGGGGCATTAATTAAAATTTTGTAGTGGAAATAGGAATTTCCGTGTATTGCCAGCGTGATCGTTGGTTGATTGGTCAATTTCTTCTTTCCAGACGAAGGAAACCGAATAAAAGTTCTGTAAGTACGAAGGAAACAAAATAAACATCAATGTTGTGTCATTCTTTATATCTTTAAGCCATTTTTGTCCAATTTTACAAATTGTCATACTGTAAGATTTTGCCAAGGGATATAAATTCAATGTCAGATTTATTATGTCTTTTCAGAAGACATAAACTCAAAACAATGTTAATTTTCAGATTTACGTTAGCTATAAAATTAAATATAAATATAAATTTTATATAGGTTAATATATCACTTGTTTAAGAAATTTGTTATTTTTTCTTTAATTTATCATATCAAATTTATTTTATTATTTGTTAAAAATAAAATTCAATAAAAATAAATATATATATTCATAAAAAATAAATTTTATTAACATATTAAAACTATAAACTTTACTTTAAAATAGAGAACTATTTGCAGATGCAAATATCAAGGTAAACTCTCTTGTCAAACAAATGCATTAAAAAAAACATATCTCATAAAGTTTCCTCTTGACAAGATCTTGGACGTTAAATGAGTAGTTTGATATATATGCAAAATTATTAGTCATTCAACTTTTATCAAACATTAATTGAGTAACTTTATTTTTGATCCAGCCTTTTAGAAACAAATCCAGTAAAAACATCATTCATAACTTTATTTTTGATCCAGCCTGTTAGACTAAATGAATACTTTGATATTTACGACATTTTAGTATTTCTAGGTGAGTGATGATAATTTTCTTAACTATTAAAGAAATTAGTATAAAACTAACATCCTGATTTAGTTAAATTTGGTCACTTTTAATAATCTCGTCCTTATTATTTTTTTTTTTATCTCACTCCCTCGTTTTTGATATATAACTATATGTTCATGGATTTATTATTTTCTAATTGTTATATTTATTTTTATTAAATTATATATATATATAATATTATATATTTATATAATATATATATTGAATACATTTTGATAATAATTTATATATGGTTTTTATTTTTTATTGAATTATATTTTTTATATTTTATTTAATTTATTATGTTTTATTATTCTGGATTTATATAATTAATTTAACCATTTTATTTTATTATTGTTATTTTTAGCTAAAGAGAAAAAATATGAAATTTTATTCAATTTTAAACAAGGAACAAAATTACATTTTTATAGATGTTGAATGTATTTAGTAACATAAGCTTCTAGACATATATGCAAAAGAGAAAAATTAAAAAAAAAATTACATAAAAAAATTCAAAGTTAATTGCGATAATAACCACTTTCGTTTCATGCAGTTCTTTTTTTTCCTCGGTCCTATGTCACCCCTCTTAGTTGGGATAAACTCGAATCATTTCCAATTCTATTCCATTGCCTTTGGTGGGAATTCCCTGTGTAAATTTGAGCTCTCATAAACATGCGTTTTGTTTGTACCACCCATCGTGTTTTCTTTGTATGGCTCATTTTTCTACTGTTTTGGTGTGGATATCCTGTGGTTTGATTCGATTATGTGTATGGGTTGTGTTTCTGTTATGAACTTATGCATCACCCCTTGCTCGATTTGAAGGGTTATACATGCTTTCTTCTTCTGCTTCTTATGAGAGGAAGGGATTAGATCGCTACCATCCATTTGATTTGTGGGCCAACACCTTTTTATCTTTTAGGGTATTTTTTAACAACATCCATCTATTATGCCAGTGTCAGGTTCAGTAAAATGTTCATCATTTGAATTCCATATTCTCATAATCTAATACTTAAGTCCACCAAAATTTTTTATGTTCTAGTTGAATGAGATTATGTTGACCTTTGTTGACGCCTGTCTCTACACAATTTCTAGCCAAGGTAAAGAAGCCTTTCTTTGTCCTTTTGAGGTACATCTTTTTGAAATTTCCCATGCTATTTCCGATTTCCTCTGTAACCTTGTGGTGCTAGAAATGGAGGGGGAGATTTACTCGGCTCTCCCATATAATAATTATTAAAATCATCATTTTTGTGGCATCAAAATATGGGAACCAAGGGGTGATAAAGAGCACACCTCTTCCCCAAAATGAGGGCCCATCATTCAATATTTTATCCAAATCTTCCTGATTGTCGAATTGAACAATAAAGAAAATATTAGAGCGTAGGTAGATGTCACAATTAGGGGTTCAATTTGAAAGGATGCACTTCTATAAACCATCATTTATAGGCCATAAACCATTGAACCCACAAATCACAACCCTATATTGGAGAGAAAAAAAAAAGTGGTCTACATCTGATAGATTAACCTCCATGGAAGGAAATTATTGCAATTGTTCTACAATGTAGGGTCCTTGGTTGTATTACAGTGGATAAGATAGTTTGGATCCATTTCCTTGTGCCACATCCTTGTAGGAAACATATCCACCCACGTTTATGGTTCTTGGGGCACATCCTCATAGCCTCATATTCAAGATTATGGTAAAGCTTCTTGAGATGCAGTAATCATTCATGTGGGAAAAATCTTGAAGAAACTTTCCTTCAAAATGAAGCCACTAAGTATTTGCAAGGATGCTCAGTATATTTTCTATATCTACATAAGTTTTTTACTAGGTCTAAATCTGCAATATTAAGAATGGAAGACTTCCGGTTTAGATTTTTGATGATGATTTGAAAGTCGTCCTATTACAAATTTCTCTTTCTTCCATCCCACTCTGACCTAAGAGAGTACAAAAGATATCCTTGTAAAATCGAATAATGCATTACAATATGTGATTGTCCTTCTGCGACTACCACTTCCATTGATGTTAAGTGGTAGCGTGAGACAGTAGCAGATGAATAACTAGAGTGTAGAGAGTAATCAAGAATCATTCGTGATGGGATGTCCCATTACACCCTCCCCAATTTTTCCATACCTTATTTGTGGATAAAATGTTGGGAACTGTCATTTGATCGTAGGTCCATAATATTAGTTGTGAGCAAGCTTGGACATGATTGAATTTATTAGGTTTAAGGCATTCTATGAATTCGAAATCCAATATCAATATGCAAAGGGGAAATGACCAATCTGAAGGAGACAACACCATGAACAATGATTATCCATTACGATGGAGGAATCTAATGTCATCATCTTTGTTTTGTAGAAAGCCTTTGTTGTCTATCTCAAGCACATGAGCACTGACAATGCATAGCAAAAAAAACAGATGGTTGAAATCTTATTTCTTGGAGTCACCTGCATCTCTTTCTCCTACAATTTTACTATTATTATTATTATTATGATTATATCTTTCCTTTATATTATTTTTGAAAATAAGAATTTATTTTTTTACTTTTCGTTAAATTTGGATTTAAAAATTATACTATATAATGATGTCATAACCCCTAGAGTAACAATAGAGGCATGGGCACATTGTGGACCTTTGGACCTGTGACACTATTTTTTAAACCTAAGGTGAGACCAAGATAATTGTAGTAGATATGGATCCTATTTGACATGGGTGAAGCATCAAAAAATTATTTCTCTTCTATTTAGTTGATATATCTTTCACAATTACGTTGAAAGCTTAACCAAAATTATTCATCATATACAACTTCAACATTATAAAGCACAATACAATGTGCGACATTGGCCCATCTCATCCTAACACTATAAGAATATTTATAAGTGTAATGTCTTATCAAAATGAAACCCAACACACACCATATGTAAAATTAACTCACAACTAAACTTGGTTACTCTCCAAGTCACTTGGCATGGATACTCACTTGGTTCCCCAAAATGGGTAGTAATCCCTTACACCAATCATAACACATCTGAAAACCTAATTCCACATTGAATACCTTACTTTCTATAGCTTATGACCCAACCTAGAATTTTTGATATCATTACCCAAGTTATGATCTTTTTTTGTGACAACACATCTCAACACATGTCGCCTTCTTGACCTACAATGCCTATTTTAGTACCAAATATCCCATTCCCTCTATTGTCATGTGCTCTACTAAGTATAAACTACATTTTTGTGTGATGTTCCCATTTGTTCCTTTTTTTGTTCCTTTTCATTATAATTTACCACTCATTCAACAATTTATTTATATGTTATGTTCACAATGCCTCTTTCGACATACGCAATTGACATGTATCGTTCATGTGCACATCGCTTGACATTCCAAGCCATACATTATATGCCACTTTACTCATTGAAAAAACTAAATGTGTTCATCATATATGTGATGCACCTATGCCCACTAGTCACCAACTCATGCATTTTCCCTACATTATCCCTCTAGCTCAACCAAGCCGACCCGATTACTAGATGATGCATGCTCCTATCTTACAAGTAACCCACTCGCATATGATCTATTTACTTTTCCTCAACACCATAATCTAGAATTTGGATCCTAATTGCCTCAAGTCTCAACTTGCAAATTTATGCAGGTTTACCCCACAAACAGCTCTCCATGTGTTGAGGGGCTTAGTCCCGTAGGGTTTTGGGTCAACACCCTAGCAGAGCAAGTGGTTAGTATGGTAAAAGACAAGCATTCCACGCAGACATGATACTTAAATAAGAAAACTATGTAATGTGATGTGTACGTGGGGGTCCTTCATTCGAGTAGATCCAGCCAGGGTACAAACCCTCTTGGAGTTCCTCTCGATCCTTAAACCTTCAAAACAACCAATTCAAAGAATCATAGCAATATATGGACAAAGTATCATATAGAAATAAACTTCGTAATATATTGAAAGATGGTTAATTATATATTGAAACAATAATGCATATGTAAACCATAACAATAATATCATATGTGTAAAGAAGATTGATTTTGGGAACAAGGAAATATTTTCTTTATTGCAGATAACTAAAACAAGGCAAGGAATGATATCACTTGAATCTTCCTCTTGGAGGCTCCAAGCAGAACTGTCCTCTGGGTCCATACAATCCCAAGCTTTCAAAAGGCTCCTTCCATGACTCACACAAGGATATCTCAACTAGTGAAATGACATCAAAACTCAAGGAAGCAGGGGTTTCCTGTAGTGGGTGAAGTGCTGGAATCACAGGGATCTTCAGACTTAATTAGGGATAATCTCAGCAGAGTAATTCTCTCTTTTCTCTCCTCCTTAAGACCTTCCCATTGAAGCCTTTTTATACTTCTCCCAAAGTAGTTCTTTAGTTGGGAATTTGTTGGGAATAGTTGGGGCCACATGCACTAATAGGTAATCAACCGCTAAAACCCCTGATCTCCACCCGAAATTAAGGAGATTTTTTTTTTTTAAGTGTTTGACATATACGTGGGTTGGGTATACATTGACCCACGTACAAATGCATTTAGCCCAGGGCAATGTAGCGTACAGGGAATAAAACACTGTTTTTTAAGTATTTAGACCAAGTATGGAAGGAGGGGTCACCCTAGGCCATAAATGCAACATCACAAATATCAAGGGTGAGATTTGGAGCTATAACAGATGCCCCCTAATACATGAGGTTAGAAGGAGTACATGATGGCTAAAATGTATTAAGTACATGGAAAGGAAACCTGTGAAAAATGGAGAAGGACTTCACCAGATTCTAGCCTGCCAAGCCAAAAAAGGAGATCAGAAAGAAACACTATCTGAGGAAGGCATACAAATGCTTAGAGAAAGTAAAGCATGTCCACATATCAAGTACAAGCAAATCCACTATGTATACAAGTATAAGGAACTGTAAGTACATAATGGATCATCTGATCATGATCGAACGAGTACATGTCTGAATATCACATATAAGAAGATGATCAATGATGCTGACACATGAAGCTAATCACTATTGTCAAAAAATGATCCCAATAGTACCAAATGAACATGGTGGAATAAGATGGTAGTACATCGCAACTCAGATGCCAGCATATAAAACGTCACTATGAAGGACTACAACATATAATCTGGAATGGTGTCAACTAGCAGCAACAGGAGCAACTGACAAGTGAATCAAAGAATGTTGATGCAACCCTAGGTGTTCACCAAAAGTCGTGGCACATTTCTACACAATGGGAATGAATGAGCTGAATTTGACCATGTGATAAATCATTTGATTACAGGAAATTGATGTATAACATTAACAAATGTGAGACTACTCACCAATAATGATAATGAGAGTCAAGCTACCCTAGTACAATCTAGCAAGTGTGAATAAATAATCTGAAGTCGAACACCTAGAAGAATCTATCGATCAGGAGACAATGATGGTTTCCCACTGTTGATAGTGAAGGAGCTGCCACTCATGACTGCAAACCCCAAGGTACTACCAAATGGACTCTAGACCTTTGCCCCAGAGTAATGAGTCATAGTCGATAAGGAAAGATCCACTAGAAGGAAGGCATTGTTGGGTGTGGAGCCTGATTATCTTCTATATTCAAAAGTACCGCCACATTGGACCCCAGTTCAAAATGGGGGCGGCAATGCCGC
>APFE031334702.1:0-14202 GCA_000404065.3 Pinus taeda | reverse complement strand
TTATTTAATAAATAAAAAAATCATGTATTTAAAAAAATATTGATGCACAAGAATGCTATATTGTCTAAAATTTTAAAGAAAACTGTTACATAAATGGAAATGTATTCATTATATTTTTCATGAAAAATAATATGTCAACCATAAGAAAATTCAAAATTCATATCATTAGATACACCTATAAGTAAGAATTATATATTTGGAAAGATATTCATTTGTCTACATTTCATCTTCTTACACCACCCTCAAATACATACTTAAGTAGTTTTAGTGATTTCTCTGAGTTAATATATTATTGTTTTTTCAAGTTTACATTGCCACTAATAAATCATAAGATACCATAATTGGCTTGCACCTACCCTATAGTTAAATCTTTTTACAACTCAACAATTTTTCTATGTACTTAGAAATCCATACTTTTCATATCATTGACCATGACTAACATCAATAACATAAAATTATAAAAACACATCTAAGCATAATAACTATGTAAAATCTTTTTGTAAATATGTTTCCCAAAAAATTGTAATCACGTATCTCTTAATAAAAATTCATTTAATTAAATATTTATAAAGAAACATCATTATATTACTATATTTTGTCAATATTATACATTCAATTCATATGATAAACTATATTAATGGAAAAAATTTAAATGTACCTAGAAAAAACAAAACCAATCTACATTGTAAATTATATTCATATCCTCTATTAATAACATACTTTGACAATAAACAATATCCTCTATGAATAACATACTCTCAGAATAAACAACAACTCCCTTGTTACAATTTTGATTGATAAAGGGTATCACCAAGTTGATAGGTTACATAAAGCTTTGGATAAACTAAAAGTATAACCATGATATCTTATAAAATATGGGAATATGTTTAGTGGGACAGTTCAATTTTATTATAAAATAAATTAACAACAGACACGTACACATAAACATAGATATAAATTTAAATCTTTAACTATTAACTCATATATTACGTCAACCCTCATGTAACTCAAAATTATATTAAACTATATACTCATTTCAACTTCTTCCATATCAGTTTTATATCACATGTGTCTAATTAAAATTAAAAGTATCTGTGCAATGTAACTGCGTGACATACAATGCCACGGGTTCGCAAGTTACGATTCTAAAATGGATCCTATGTTTTACTGGGCGTAAAATGAATTCTGACACGAAACAAAGGCTAATAAATGACACAGTGCACGTCCTTCGCCAGTATTGTAAAACATATCATAACGTTCAGAGGTCGTGCATCGCCCGGTTGCCACCCTTTCTCGACCGATCATCTGCCACACCACCCCATGTTCTCTGCTTCAAACCGAATTTGATATTTAGGGTTAAGCTACAGTTTCATGCGGAACCTTGAAATTACTTCCTATATAAAGAGAACAAAGATGCATTTTTCCATATGAACTGTACAGAGCAGCAATTTATTTTTAGAGTTTATTTTTTCCCTATATAATGGAGGAAGGAAATGGACAGAAGTGTATGTTGCAAAACTCCGAGAGAGTAAAAGGAGAACGTGTACTGCCGGGAGTAGTCTTATCGAAATATTTTGTCAATTTTTGAAGGATCTGCTCAGAGCAGTTGTCTCCGTTGACTACCTTTATTTTATTTGGAGAGTTTGTTTATGGATTTCTTAATCTTAAATTTATTTATGTATTTTAACTACTTTTGTTTAATTTGAAGGGTTTGTTTATGGATTTCTTTTAAGTTTAAATTTATGTATGTATTTCTTTTAAGTTTAAATTTATTTATGTATTAAATATAATTTTAGAGGTTAAATAAGTTTAAAAAAACCAAATTTATTTATTAAATTAAATTATATTAATTCTAATTCTAATATTTTGACATGATTAATTTTGTAAATTATTTCTACATTGCAATCCCATAATAACAATAAGGAAACATATATCTAGAATCAAAGTTATTGTAAATATGTTAGCTGCAGTTGTAAACAAAATGAGTGGGTAATTTGTATCAGTTAAATTTTTATTGCCTAATACATAATTTTTAGCAAAGTTGTTGCATGCAAATTGGTTTATTTAAGGTTCAAGGGAAGGATGTGTTGTTGTTATCCCTTGTTGTCACAATATTTGAATAGACATGCATGGTTTAATGAGCCTGGCTTATTTAATTTCTCAATTGATAGGGTCATTGAGCTGAAGAGAATATATTTCCACTCTATTAATAATTTGTTTTAGCTCTTTGTACTTTTGGAAGATAATGCAATTGAAAATGTTATTGCTTTTCTATCATGCTTATGATTGATTGTTTCTCAAGTTTGTTCATAATTTTCTTATGATTTTGTTTGCCATAACTTGTTGGAAGCAGTGCATAGAAAGCTCATAAAGTTATAAAAATGATGTTTGTTAAAGCATTGGAAACGTGGAAAATTCAAGTTAAAAATATTTTTTTGTTAGTAGGTCAACCACGTCGAAGGTCGAGAGGTTGGTCAAAAAGGTTGAACCTCATGCCAGCCTTGCCCCAAACTACAATGAGCAAACCTGGCACTTTGTGACCCAATGGTCTTAGGTTGAAGGGGTCTATAGATCAACCAAGTCAAGGGTCGGGGGTCGGCTTAACATTTTTCTTTAAATAAAGCACATAAAACATGGTTGACACTGACTTCCCTTGGGGTAAGTTCCTGTCATGTGGACCCTATCACACACAAGTATATGTGTGTTTAGTGCCACATTCTTATCCACACTCGGGTACAGACTTATCTCCTAACATGTAAGGATGCCTAGTGGAGGTCACAATGAAGTGTTAGAGTGGAAATAGCCCATTTTTAAAAGGTCATGACTTTTGATATGTAATTCATATTGAGATGAAATTTATATCGTTGGAAATGTCTCGATGAGATGAATGCAATGATGTTGTATGTATGAAGTTTTGTGAAAGTTGAAAAAAAATCAAAATATTTAGATCTTGTTCCTATAGTTGTACCTTGCGATTTGGGTCACTAGAGTAACCATCTCCTTCTAACTCTGGTTGGGTTTTGCAATTAAGGGGGGGAGGGGATGAGGTAGGGTGGGGGGCACTATTTACACCCTCATTTAGTTTTCATAATAGTTAAAGGTTGCAAGAAACCAAAAATCATTTATAATTTTGTCACAAAATAACATATAGAGAAAGAGTGACATGAAACCAACTTAACAACCCCATAGACCAAAGAAATTATGTATTTTTTAATACCATATTTTCAGCTATGGGATTTAGAGATTATATTTAGGACAATGTGAAATCTTTTATGATATGGATAGTTTTACTAAAGAGGTAAGCAAAGTTTGCTTAAATTGATATAGTTTGATGTTGTTTTGAATCTTATTTTATATGTATATATTAATTGAAGGATTATGTAATAATAATTAATAATAATGATTTAATGTTAAGGTCATTCTCAAGTTAGACATAAAATTGATGTATAAGATATATTTGATGTTTGGATAAGGAAACCACCTCCACTTAGCAATTTAATTGGTAAATTTTACAAAGATGTATATACTTTACCCCTCTTGATTTAAACACATAATGTTTTAAAAGAAAATCCATACTCTCAACTAGTTAATATTTATAAAATTAAATTATAAATTTTAATTAATATTAATATGAAATAATAAATTCCAATAAATTAGAAAACTTTAAATATAAATTTAATTTAAATATTAATATGATAAAATAATTCCAATAAATTAGACAACTTTCACACATTTCCTAATTATCATAATCATAAAACATATAATATTCTTCAAAGGTCATGAATGTGTTTAGTGGACGCGATAAATGTTTGGATTGTGCCACCACTTTACTAATAATTTGACACTATCCAATCTCCTAAACTTAGTACAGTTTCATATTTGTCTTGAAATAGCTTCCTCTATAAAGTGCATAACATGTCTATTCTTATAGAAAATATTATTCCAGGTTAGGGTTCTTTCTCTGAAATGTGTTTCTTTTTATGTTATTCATATTATTATTATTTAAAATAATGCATTTTCAAGTTTACATCTTAAAAAATGTTAGTGAGAGGTCTATTTTTGTTTAAAGAAATTTTTTTATAGGGAAACATTGTATAAAAGAAGTGTGGCACATGTAATATGCTACTTAGTATATTTAAATATTAAATTGAAGAATTGCTAGGCTGAAGTGCTGATGAATATAAAAGCCAAAGAAAAATATTTAGGATGAGGAAGTGTTCAGGTGGGAGGGTTAACAAAATATTATTACATTATCAACGAGTTATGTTAATATATATTTTTTAAATTTAACATGATGACCTTGCTAGTTTTGCATGATTATCAACTACATTTATCACTGAGAATATGCATAATTAACATGTCTTTAAAAACTTAAGCTAAGCACATTCAACAATGCAAAAATTCAAAGTGTTCACTTCACCATAGGTGAATGTTACATGATCACCACATACGTGAAAATTCAACCTAGAAATCTAATAGTACAATATTAAATAAACCAACACTTCAATTCATAAAACATGTGCCATGAAATACACACACACAAACATTAAAAATTGTCTCAAAACTACACTTTTAGCATGATGGCATAGCTTGCCAAATATACAAAAAAAACACCTCATGCCTAAACATGGAAGTATGGAATATGGTGACTTATACAAAAATGGCTCTCATATAAAAATGACATCTCATGCCAAAACATGAAAGTATGGAAAATGATTATGTATATACAAAATGAGTGTCATTGATCACTCATTGACCACGTCCACCCTCAACAAAATCATTTTCATTCTTGAAGTCAATATGTCTCCTATTACTAGAAGAAGGGGATCAACTTTTTTCCTTTTGGGGCATGATTTCATCTCTCGAGTGACCACACAAAGAAAAAAATATCCTAATATTTTCTTCTGCAATAAATTAACACACATACAAATTAATACTTTATAACTAAATGATGTAATTAGTCACGAGGTTTTTCCCTCCTCCATGACCCCAACCTATCGGTTGTCCCACCCTACAATAGTTACAAGAGTTAAAACATGGAATTTAAACAAAAAAATATTAGAATCAATTCAATTCATGATCAAAAAACCCATCAATGAATGATATCATCATGAATGTCTCATGAAATTATGGAGATTCACTATTAAGTAGATTAATTGGTTGCACAACCTGCTTAGAGGAAACATATATTGTTGCATCCACTTAACTTTCATGATAGAATGATGGTTCGAGGACTGCATGGAGGCTAGTTTGACAAACCACTAGGTATGGAACAATGGTAGTGCCAAAACAGAGGGGGGAGATGGATGGTCTATGGATGCAATCTCTATGGGTGGATGGGATGGAAAATGTGGTGGAGATGGGTGACAATCAAAACCCATGCTTTATAGAAATGATGGAATTTCCCTAGTGGAGGTAAGCTATATACCAAAAATTGGGGCAACGTGATAATATTGATGGACAACTAATAGAGGAATGGTAGATGGTGGTGAACAATATCTAGGTGAAATAGTGAAAAATGGGAAAAAGATACAACCTGCATACACATTTATAATATTTTAATTAGTTAAACAAAATAACATAATTAAATAAACATTTAAAGAGAATTAAAGTTGACACATGATACCTGGGAAGGGGACAATATGTTCATCCCAGGTTGGCATGACTCATAGCCTAGTGTCATTTCAATATGGTAAAACATTAAATGAACACTCCAATTATACCAAAAATAAAAGAATCTATAATATGGACTAAGAACATCTAAAAAAATTGTGAGGAATAGTTTTATTTCACCATACCTGAGTATGTGGTACTGCAAATGAATCAGCAACATCATTTTCAGTGTCAGTGGAAGAAACTAGCATTGATTAATATGTCAAGGTCGGGGGAGTGTCATTGAGGCATAGCAAATACAAACAACATATAATTAGATATATAAATAAACACACACACACACACATATATATATAAAGATGATCAACATAATAACCTCTTCCATAAAAAGCTACTTCCAATGGGAATTCATCATCCCATAGAAAGCTTTTCCATAAATTTTACACCTATGAGACTCACATGGGCCTCCATGTGGCCTGCCTAGTCAAATCATGTTGTAGATTCTAATGGTCCAACCCCTCCTGTGACATCAGCTATCAGTGGCAGTGGCTCTTAGCACAACGATGCTACTAAAGTGCCATGATGGACTAGGGTGTGGATCAATGTGGTTACTATCATCTAGGTTTCAATAATTTTACCCATTACCAGATGATTTTGGGTAGGGGATTAGACCTTCATCCAAGTGGATGAGGGCCTAGTGCTAAGTTTCAACTAGCATTTATCTACTTTGTGCAAACCCACGACCCATACCATGGAATTATCCCATGTCAAAGTAGTTAACATAGAGTCTTATCCTAAACACTACCATAACTTCCTTAAGAAATATAGTGGTACAAACCTATAATAAAATATAGTGGTACAAACCTATTATTATAGGGGGTTTATCAAATATCATGAACCTCCTATCCAAACAATGGTCTTAAAATAGTTGGTAATTGCACCAGTCCATATGAATGTGTTTTTTATTAACTAGTAAATGTTGGTTGTTCCTTGGGTCAATGAATAATGACAATAAATTATATTAAGTAATCTAAATGTATTTATTGAGATTGATTATATAATGTTCATACATCCTACCCCTATAATCAAAAATATTATTCAATTAGCCCTAGTCAATGGAAATGGATGGTAGGATTGAATTCAATGAACTTGCGAGAAGCAATCATGAGGAGTCGTTGATGTTTTAAATATCATGTATCAATTCCTTCAAATTTCATGATTGAGATTTATTTGCTCATGTTTGGGATTTGGTTATTCTAATTTGTGGTTTGGTGATGGTAGGTTTGGGTTCTCACTAGATTCTATGGTAACCAACTTTCCTACAATTCAATATGGTGATCGTGTTTAAGGTATCGGTTGGGTTTTCTATCTCAACTATAAATAAAATTAAAAAGAAAAAACATTATAATACTTACTTTTAATACAAAGAATATGTATGTCATTGATTTTGTGCATAGATTTATATTAAACATGAACAATTTTTCCCAATATCCCTTGAAAATGTGTCACACGAGTGCATAAAAACACATTGCATTAGGAATTTGTTATCATTCCTAAGAGCATGCCAACATTCATAGGAATGTGCACACACTCTTGATCCATGTTAACCTAGCAACATAGTTGGTGACTTGGTTGGAGCTTTGTGGTTTGTCAATTCTATATGGCTAGTAATGTGTGTGCATTCTTAGGAATGTGTGTGCATTTGTAGGAATGTACATGCTTTTTTTATCCGTATTGAAGTAGCAGCCTAGATGGCCTCTTGGTTGGCAGTTCTAGGCTTGTCAAGCCCAAACGCCTAGGAATAAATGTGTTCTTATAAGCATGTGTTCATGATGGCCCTGTTTCTACTTTTGATACCATTATCTTTGTGTGAGCACCCTTATATTAAAGTTGGTATATTTCCATTATATATATTTGCCTTACCTTTAATATACTTTCTTTTTCATTGTCACATAATATCAAGACATAAAACTTTATAATTATCGACTTGTGTCATTAGACATGTTTCCTCCTTATGTTAATATCTAATAGTTATAACATGATAATGCTCTATTAAATAATGTATTGAAAAATAGTGTGGTTATTTATTATTCCAGGGGCTTGTTATAGCAATGGTTACACTAATATACCTAAAGGTGTTTTCTTTCTTCAGAAGTGGTTGTAATCTTGAAAAATGGATTTTGGAGTTCTCCTAATCATCTTATAAAATTAAGGTCATTGCGGCTCCATCAATACATCACCCACACATTCACTTTTCTTCACCTTAATCACTTGTACTAGAAAATGTTGAAGGGGCGACTTAGATATAATGTCAACGTAAATTGTGGTGGCTCAAATGAATTGTTATCGTGAATGAAAGTAACTTATTCCTACTATGCAATCAGTATCCATGATGATCGACAGATTAAATTTTATAAAATGGTTCTCGTAAAGAGTTTTAAAATTGTAAAAAGTAAAGTCAATGTATTGTAAATATTTGTGTGGGGATGATTAATGAAGGGGGCGAATGCAAGGTATGAGAAGGTTTACTAGTATGGGGGGTGTACAAGGGGTATCTAATAAAAATGTGGCTTTTTTTTCATCTAAAATATTTATTGAGGGGTATCCAAAATAAATATATTGGAAATTATTTATTTATATCTAGTATTCTTTAACATTCCATGATTGCATGTGCCATGTCATAGGTTCACAAGTGAAGACACCATAATGGAGCTTTAGGGACTAACATTTCAAATATTATTGCATGTTCTACCCACATGCTTGAAATTGCTATAGGTATTGCTCTATATTTTTCCTAGGTAAATAATTTCACCTAAATGAGCCTAGCTTGACAAAGCCAACATTTGAAGTATTACGACATTTAATTATTAATGGAATTTATTATGTTTTTCCATTACACGAACTTTATTTTTATGATATAACATATTTGGTAATCATTAATAATTTTAGAATGTTAAAATAAATTTTACATTAAGTTAATACAAAGTTTAAAAAGGCTATAATGTGTGGCCTAAAAATGTACTACCCTTAAACCCTAATATACTTGAATGTAATGTGGTAATTTAAGATTAGTGTTTAAGGATATAATGTGGTACCTAAGGTTAGGTTTAACCATAAAATTATTGATCTCTTGCTAAAATAAATCTAAAATATTATAAATATGGTGCCTATCTTTATAATCCTATAAACTCAAAATGTTATAAATTTAGCACCTAACATTTAAAATCTAAAATATTATAAATGTGGTACCTAAAATTATAATCCTATAATTGTGTAATGTGGTACCTAAAATTATAATCCTATAATTGTGTAATGTGGTACCTAACATTATTAATGTGGTTTTATATAATCTAAACAAGTTTTAGATTGATTTAAAATAGAGTTTATAGGATTATAAATAATGATTGTGAGATTGGTTGTCCTATTGAGACAGTGTTTGTCCCAATATGACATTGGATACTTTTTTGTAACATTCCAACATCACAATATTAAATCCTAATATAAAACCCTAACATTATAAAACCCAATATAATAAGCCCTAAGATTAATATTATAAACCCTAATATCAAAACTCACTATTATAAATTATTTAATTTGTTTTTCAAGTTATTTGAGTTCTTCAGAGATTACTTTAGGCTTGACCTATTGCAGCGAGGGGCATCTAAGTTGTTAAAATCACCTAGCACTTGGCCTAGGCCACATCCACTGTTAACATGGTTAGATTTTTTTCCATGGAGTTTCAAATCACTAACCTTCACATCATAGAGTGACTTAACTACACCCCATCACTGTCTATTCTATGCCCTATGGACCTCAATATTATAAATTATAAACCCAATATCAAACCCTAATATTAGAAACTATTACAAATCACAATATTAAACTCCAATTTTAAAATGTCACAATACTAGGTTGAGCAAATTGCAATGTAATATCACATTTTCACAATGATCTTTAGATAGATTGTCGCATTAAGACAATATTTATCACAATAGAATGTTAGATAGATTTTTATGTGAATAAACCTACCTATTTCAACCTTTGGAAGTGGTCTTGGTGAATTTTATTCTTTTATAAATGAACGCACAAGATTAATTCTTATTAAAATATTCTTCTTCGTATAAAAAGATCGACCATTATTATTTCTATGAGGATTGTCATTTTTCACATTACACTGTAATAATATTTTTTAATTTTATTTGTAACGTGTTATGCTTCTAGTACAATTGTTTTCGTTCTAATCAGTTGTAGTTCATTTCCACTTCCACGCAACTGTCGATTTCAATTGCATGGATTAACAAGTGCGCGGATTAGAATAAATGAAAATAATGCATTATTACCCCTTTCATGAAAGCCCGTAACAAATGAATATAGTTATGAGTTATCTCAAAACCATGAAAAGAATCCATAACATCGATTTCTCTTCCTAGCTTATTTTATTCTTCTTTCCAATATTTTTAGGTTTTTGGGAGGGGATTTGATTTGAGTAGGGTAATAGTTTATGGCTAGGGTTTAGCGGTGGGGTTCCATTGGTACCCGTGCAAACCAGGAGGTAACTTCGATGAAGAAGAACATTTTCTAAGCAAACACAGATGCATTGAGAGCTTTGGCGAATTCACCTATCTATGTAATCGTCGGTATGGGTAATGGTGAATAGATTCAGTCCTAAGTATGAGCATGTGCTTATATTTATAATAATAATAGGTTAAACCAGTCCGACAATTTATTAATATTAGGTTAAGGCAGTCTATGTTGATATATTTTTTTCTTGCGATTTAACATAGGAATACTAATTTAGCCGGTGTGTGGAGGCTTTTTACTGGTGGCTCACTCGATCTTTTGGCTCTTGGATTGTTGGAGTGTTTGATGGCGACGGTCAAAATAGATATGGCCACAATAACATCATCCAAGGAAGAATCCATATATGTTGTACCAAAAATGGATTTAGTGGAATGGAAGTTGGAGACAAATAGTTCTTTCCACCTCAAATAGGTTTTCATACAGTGTATTTATCTTATTTTTAACCAAAATGATATCTTATTTTTTATATCATAAAAGATATAAAAAATATCCTATGTTTTCCTCTATGGGTTGCTCAAAGCTTAATAGGTGGAGTTGAATAATTGTTACTTTATTCATTTTTTAAAACTTAGTAAGTGGATTGTTCATTGTTATTATGTTTTTCTTATACTTTTCTCTATAGCTATCAGATACAACAATGTACTTTTATGGTTGGTTGAAAGATGTCTCTGCTACTCATTCTCTCTTTGTTTTTCTATTTTTGTTTCTGTTAATGTTATTAGTTACACTTTCAAGCCAAGAAGATAAGTTAAAAGATGTGTGTGCTTTAAATAAAAGGAAGTCTATGTTGCAAAACTCTGTGAGAAGTAAAAGGAAAGCATGTAATGAAAGGAGAAGTAGATATCTTAGTCTATCAAAATAGCATCATGTGAATTTTGTCCCATCAAAATTATTTTGTCAATTTTTCCCTATGAGAATCTTTTAAGAATCTACTACTTCTTAAAATTGGTTGTATATTGATTGTATAGAGAAGAAGTCTGTTGACTAACTTTGTTTCATTCAAAGTGTTTGTATTTTGATTTTCAAACTTTAAATTTATTTACGTATTAAAATATAATTTAAATAATAAAACCCAAATTTGATTCTTTAAATATATATTTTTTATTAATTTAAATAATACTAAATTTGTTTCATTCAAAGTGTTTGTATTTGGATTTTCAAAACTTTAAATTTATTTACCTATTAAAATATAATTTAAATAATAAAAATCACAAATTTGATTTTTTTTAAATATATATTTTTTATTATTAAGAATAATAATACGAATGACAAAAATGGACATTATTTTTGTACATTATTTTTACATTTCAATGCCATGAAAATGACAAAGAAACACACATCTACCATCAAATTCATTGTAAATATGTTAGATGCAACTGTAACTAGAATGAGTGGGTAACTTGCATCATTTTAATTTTTATATTTTATTTTACAATGACAGTATGAAAGAAGGAACCACTATCTCTACTATGCCATGACAGATTGAATGTGCTTAATTTATTGAATTTGTGCTTGAGCAATGACAAATCACTGATATTAAATTGGTAAAGGTGTTAATAGAAATTCCCATCTTCAACCCGGCTCTTTAAGGATAGTCCTTACACAACCTTTACAATATAACTTTGGGAAGATTTGGAGGAGTAATTAGGGCTCTCTAAGGATTGCATAGAATTGTTCATACTAATTCCTTGGATAATTTTTCTCTAAGGATTTCTTATAAAAAATAAATTTGATGTCATGACTAAAAACTCCTCAAAGAGGAGCAAGGATACTTATGAAATAACTCAGTAATAGTTACAGTGTAAATATTGAGGATGACAATAATAAAGATTCAATGCAAAATCATATTCCAAAGGGAAGAAGAATTTATGAGAAAATTACCAAAAAGTCTAACCAGGTGCATGCCATAATCATGCCTATGACTATATTAAGTTCTAGATGGTATATCCAAGACAAACCATCAAAAATATGATGGTAGTCCCCTCAGGAGTAAGGTAGAACCCCCTTGGTTATAGTGGGGTTTGATATAAGACTACAGCAACATCACAATGAGTTTGTGATAGTAGGGAATGGTAGGATAGTTACCTTTACGTCAACCTAATCAACCATCATCATTGATCAACCAATATTTTATCCACTTCATCTAATCCACCAGCTAGCTAGGGTTACATGCAAGCAGTATGAACCCCAACCCACAAACCATCACCATCACCACAGGATGCATGCTTGTGTGGCAGTTGGAAAGAAAAAAAAATATATATATATATATATATAAGGTTGAATATCATCAAAGTTTTTTTCTAGTAAGCTAACAAGGATGTTTAAAACAAATAATTATTAAGAAACAGAAACAAAACCACTCGGAATATGTGAATAAACTTTTGGTGAAGGAAATAGGGAATACTTGTAGTATCCCTACAATTTAAATAACTTATATATTTTGTTTGTGAGTTTAGCAAAAAATTTATAGTATCACTGCAATTTAAATAACTTTTATATTTTGTTTGTGAGTTTAGCAAGAATTTTATTTATGAATTATAGACATAACCTTTGGTTAAAGAAATATGGAATACATATAGTATCCTTGCAATTAAATAAATTATATATTTTGTTTGTGAGTTTACCAATATTTTTATTTATGAATTATAGACCTTATATATAGACAACTAGAAAATAAACTTGAAGAAATACCCTCACACATGTATACAAATAAAAATTAGAATAATTAACTCTAGGAATTATTGATAACTACAAATAAACTGTAAGGTCCATACAGAATAAGGCAATGAAATTTCAATACCAGAATATTTTGACTCATTGAAGAAAACATAAGTATCCTCGATTATAAATTTAATTGAACTAATGTTGCATAAATTATTCAGTATTATGGAATAAAAATACATTATTCAGTATTATGGAACAAAGATATAGGAAATTGTTATAATATTAGTATTCAATAAATTGAATTAGGTTATAAACACAATATACCTTAGGATAAAAATCTTTTGTTATAACAACCCTAATGGAGTATAAATGAGTTTTATTTTACAGACTAGAATGAGCGAAGAAAACATGAAACCTTATATTATATATATCAAGACACGGTTTGGCTTAACGAGTCCTTAAAGAAATGAAAATGAATATAAAATATAGTTTATTTCCAATCCACAGAGTAAATGTTTTTCAAGACAATACAAAATGAATATAAATTATAGTTTATTTCCCATCCACAGAGTAAATGTTTTTCAAGACAATACAAAATTGACTATTAGAAAAAACGGTATAAATCTAGATTTTGTAAACCGTGAAACCCCTTTACATCAAATGGCACATATGCCAGAAAATATAAGAGCATAAAATAAGTCTCTAATTAAAAATTTTATGTCTCTAATTAGAAAAGTATAGCTAATGAAGTTTCTATAGCATTCATAGTTGAAGAGAGACGATTATACGTTCATGTAGAATACAAAAAAGTGGCTAATGTGGATGAAGACAAAGAAAACTATTCAATCCTCAATTGTTGAGTAATTTTGTTTAGATATAAGGAAACGGCATGGTATAAATAGTAGAAATCTTACATGTAACCATAGAATGGGTGAAAATGTGAGTCCATTATTTCAGCATGAGATTATAGATGGGTATACTAAAAAACAGGAGAAAAGAAAGGAAACTTTGTGATATACCTGTAGAGGTCGAATGTAACTCCAATTTCATCCTACCAAAAACCCAAAATTAAATTGAAATTAAATGGTTGCGTGATGACTTTGAAAAATTATTTTACATGAGAAAACTCCCGAGAATAAATGGCCATTTGTAAAAGTGCTAGTAGTAGCTTTAAAGTTGAACCATAGGTCGGTGAATGAGAAATTTTGAAGAAATGCTTTTCCGGAATATATATAAAGTATGTATATAACCAGATTAGTAAATTTGGTTAATATATTCAAATAAACATTCATATTAATAATTATTAAAAGTATAGTATTAATATCATTATTAGATAATGATTAT
>APFE031334701.1:0-14922 GCA_000404065.3 Pinus taeda | reverse complement strand
CAAGTTTTAACTTTTCATTCCTTGCACCTTGTAGTAGTGTTCTTTGTCAATTCATACTACCTTTGTAAATTTAGGTACCGAGGCAATTAAATTAGATATGATGATGAATTGGTGGTATGTTAGTAACTATGAAATGATTTCAGTGAGAAATGCATATGATGGAAATGGTGCTAACAAAATGGGATTTAGCAGTCATAGAAAATGGAAATTTAATGTTGTGCTGGTTCATAAATTAAAACCTCATGTGCAAACTTTTGTTAGAGAGAAAGGAGATTAGTGTTCCCCATGCAATTTTAGGTCTATGAGTGGGGAGATGGGGTTTTAGTATCCACAATTCAATAACATGAAGGAACTGCTAAATGTTGGAATGAGAAGCAACATTAATTGTGAAATTGTGTGTATGTTGATTGGGTAGAGTCCTGTGTATTAAGGTCAAGTTTTATGTTATATTTAGGTCAATGGGACTCCTAAGTGCATTATAGCCTCAACACATGGTGAGAGCTCAAGTGCCACTCCTATGTAAAAATACAAAAAAGAAGATCTAATGTAAGTAATATAGAGAATAAAGTGTTTTTATATTGATATTTTTGTCCATCCTCTTATAGCACTGATACTTTTAGTTGAGCTTGCTCCTTGGACTGTTGTTGATGGTGGTTCTATGTCTGATGGCCTGTTAACATCAGCTGCTATCACATGGACATCCTCAACAATGTTCCCTGGTGCATTGTCGGCATTGACATCAGTTGTCCTGTCCTCATCAGACGATGTGCATCGCAGCTGCGTACCCCTCGTCACTCTCCTGCCACTTCTCCTTGTATGAGCAGAGTAACTTCCTTTTGCCATAGATGCACCAACTTGTAACATTATTACATGCATTTAGACATTAGAATATTTTTAAATTATGCTTTACTACTTCTTCAAAAATACTTTTCCTTTATTACAGGAAATTATCAACATGTATGTTAGAGGAAATCGAATTGTATTACTTCGTAGTCTCTCATTACAAATTACTTCGTAGTATCTCAATTGCCTGCCTGGTCATCAGTTTAGCAACTTTTATATGGATTCAAGTAGGATTCTATGATAGTTGTTTCAAATATCATTTTCCATTTTTTTTTGTTGTTTGGCATTGCCAAAAATGTCTCATTATTTCAACTTCTCCATAACAGTCCACGGCCACCATTCCAGGCATAAATTCTATGTTTGGAACAACTTGCAGCTCTGATCAACCTTGGAATGGACTTATCAGTCGTAAAAAGCTTTAGAAAATTGAACTGAAAAAATTAAGTATGTTGAAGGCATTCATTTTTTTCATTTTAAGGAATGGTTTTAACTTTTCTAAATAGCTGTATTTAGAACCCACTTTTTATTCAATGCTTGTTTGTGAAACCGTCCAGGTATCCTTTTAGCAGTTATGGCCAGACAGATCATATAAGAACTCTGATAAATGAAAACAATGAAAACGAAACTATAATAACAATGAATTTCAATGGTTGTTTGTGAAACCATCCAACTATCCTTTTAGCAGTTATGGCCAGACAGATCACGTAAGAACTCTAATAAATGAAAACAATGAAATTAGAACTGTAAGAACAATGACTTTCAATGGTTGTTTGTGAAACCATCTAGGTATCCTTCTAGCAGTTATGGCCAGGCAAATCATGTAAGAAATCTGATAAATGAAAGCAGAAGTATAAGAAGAATGAGTTGTAATTGATATAACTAACCTGGATATATTGGCAACTGTTTTGTGATGTTGTCTTCAAGTTTGCTGAATAGTTTGAAAGCATAAGATGCAACTTCAACAGTGGGTGGACATCTTTTATAGTTTTTGGCACATGAATTTAATTGGTGGACATGGATGCACATGGATTGCAATGGCTTCATTTTGAATGTGTGGTCTGGATTTAATTTGATGTGATGTAATGGTTGGGAATTGGTTATTTGTTGATCCATGTACTTTGATCTATTTTAATGAGAAATAGAGTGAGTTGGGTGTCATTTATTGCAGTTATTGGAACTGGGTGACATTTATTGCACAAAGTGGGTTTAAATGTTATTTGGTTGGGTGTCATTTATTGAACGTAGGGTGTTTAGTTGTTGAACAACACAACAGTTATGGCTGACATACATTCCCTTTTGTTATGTGCAGGTAGGCATATTTATTTGGGATGCAAAGTTGTAGTTCTGATGAGCGGGGGTTGGAGTGAATGCTGCTTTGTAGTTCTGGAATAGACCATTTTGGAAGCCTTTATGGCTTTAGCTATTTTCTAGTTGGGTCAATATGGTTTGCAGTCTAAAGTAGTAAAATACTATTTATGGACAATTGTGGGCGCAGTCAATGTATGGGGAAATTTTGGACATAAATTAATACTTATTTATAATTAATGTTATTTATTTTTGTTTAAATATTGGTTTCGAAAATCTCAATTGATGGTGGTTTGGTGGGACCAGTACTATATCAATTACTGGTCCCTGCACAACATTAGGAATCTCTCCCCAAGCCTTAGGGTTACCTGCAGTTCCAATCAACATCCTTGGTCGATCATGGTGATCAAGGTACAGAGCGGAGTTAAATTTAAACTCACACATAAAAGAATCAGAGCATCAAATTCATGAGTATCAAAGAAGAATATTGAACTTTGAAGCTTACATAATACATTCCAGTTAGGTTAATTTATACATCAATCCCCAGTTACGTTAATTTATACATCAATCCCCTACAAGAATATAGGGATTTTACTAACTCTCATTTATTTTCTACTTAAACTTGTGGATTATTAACTTTTAATAATAATCTAGAATAATCATCATTCATGGGAACAATGGGTGTGATTATTATTTTGACAGTTCCCCTTAATCATGACCTTTATGTTAACTTGCTTCCTGGTCTAAGTCTGAGCGAGGCTTAAAAACATGAATTAAATATTTCATTTTGACTTTCTTTGATACAATATATCGATGAAAAATTTATTTTACTTGTTGCTCAAAACTTATTTTTCTTCTTCTTACTAGAGATCATGGACACTATATATTGCTCCTTGTTACAACTGGTATGTTTCTATTTCATTTCAACAAATCCACTTCCATCAATGAACTTTTTAAGTATTGTCCAAACGACATTACAATTGAGTTATATTCTTCTTTTTCTATTGCTTCTTCGTGGCTACTACCAATACCGGTATACTCATAAACATTGGTGAGATTTTAAAAATCATCATAGTTCAGGTTCTTTCCAACCTTTTCTTCTTCTGACAAATCTTCGTACTTTTCTACATTACAATATTTGTATTTAGTTTCATCTTTATAATCCAATTTATCTTTAAGCATAGTTACTCTTCCGCTTAATAAATCATCTAAAAAAAATTTCATGTATAATTTGTAACCAATACTCATTTGAAAAGTTGAATTGTTCATAAAGTGTTGCACGTTCATAATTAAAACCTGCATCATAGGGATTTCCCTTAATATCACATTTTACTCCATTGTGAGCTACATACATACTTTCAATCTTGATCCCCGTTATGATGCTTTGAACACAATCACAGTTTTTAACAACACCTTCATCAACTTTAGCTTTTTTACTCCACTTCATGTTGTACTTAATTTCCAGAATATCACAAAATACTTTTGCACTTTTTACTTCACCAAATTCATGCAAAATACTAGACAAAATGTTTTCATCTAATGTTGATATAATAAGAACCAATGTTATTGCACCTCTTATCTCGATTCTCGGGGATTTATAGAAGTTTCTTAAAAAAATTCCCATAAATATATTGAACGAAGTAGTTCCTCCATTTTAAGTTCCCAAATCTTAAAATTTTTACAGGAGAAAGATATCAAATCTAGCATTAGTCGCTTCAATATCGCATTGGTTTCTTCATATTCTTTGGAATGGTTAAGATTTATATCTGGCATTTCATATTTTTCCTCTATATTTTGATTCTCCGCCTTAATATTTTTGAGTTCTAATCTGAGCACTTTGATTCTCTTTTTTTGACACATTGCTCAAATGCTTGCCCCTTCTATAAGTTTCACTTTTCGACCATGCTTCCACTGCGCTACAATAGCTTCGCCGACAACTGCTAGGCTTTCATGCCTCTACAAATTATATAAAGGAGATCAATACTCAGAGCAATGAGAAGCATTAATAATCTTTAGAAAGAAAAATATATCCATTAAAGGATGATTGGGAACCACTTACGTTCCCATCTTCATCGAGGATAATTTCTTAAATGGCTAATGTGTGCAAGTTGCAACTCACAGAGAAATAAACACAACTACGTCTCACTATAACACAAAAGGGGGTTTTAAGAAATTTTTGGGTAAACTGTCTTAACTTGAGACAAGAGAAAACTTGTCTATTGTCTTTAAGCAGGTGTCTCAAATCGAATTGTCTTAAAATATTGTCTCTATAAATACAATATATAACAAAAGCATTTTTGTCTCTCCAAAGACAATTTCATTTGTGTCTCTCTAGAGACAATATTTGGGATTCAAGACATATTGTCTTTAAAGAGACAATGTCATTGATCCTAAGTATTATCTCTCTAGAGACAATAAAAAATTACATTGAAAGATAATAATACATCACTTTTGTCTATTTAGAGACAATATAAAATAATGAATCTAGAAAAATATATCACCATTGAAATAAGCTAATATTCAAAGTATTTAATTAAAAATAACAATAATATCATTGATTAATTCATATTAAGACACAGTGGAATTAAACCACTAATCTTCTACTTATAAAGAAAGTTCTCTACCATTGAGCTAGCACCCTTTAAAGAATTATGTGAGAGTTATGATAGTCTTTGAAATTTCATATATAGGCATTGATTTTAAACTAGCAATTTCACCGATAGGTGCAAAGGAATGTCAATAGAAGTAGCAATGTGGAAGCCAATAAGCAAGTGAAATATATGGAAAGTGAAATACAATCGAAATTTGAGTTTCTATATATCTTCTAAGCATGTAGCAAGGAGGTTAAATTTAAGAAGAAATTTACACTAACATAAATATCCCATAACATTGGAAATATTTATAGGCACAAAGTATATCAGCGTTTGAGAGAATCCCAAAAAAATTGAAATTTTGTAGAGATGTTACAGAAATCCAAAGGAACAATGGAAATCATGTGTTTACTAATGTTGGGGATGTCCAATCGCCCTTGATCACTTGGTAATGTGCAACAAAAAAAAAACACAAAGACACCATATCAATCATTTTTACCCCACCTTGCTTGCCCAATCAAACTTTTGGAGTACATGTTCTAGCATTTTATAGGCTACTTTACAAGAAAAAAGATAGAGAAACCAATGTGACCCATTGCTAGAAATTTATCAACAATTGCAATCTTCTTGGAAGGAAGCTAGAAATTGATCAACAATTGCAATCTTCTTGGAAGGCAGTAGGATAATATTACTACAAGATTGAATTTTTCTTTTTAAAACTGGATATTATCCATCTCTAATAATCAATAGTTGAAAAACTATTTACCGAAGGACCTTCCCAAATAAGAAATAGTGCCTCCAATATTCATAAGATTTCATTTATGAATATTTCTTTTATAAAACGGGTTATTATCCATCTCCAATAATCAATAGTTGAAAAACTATTTACCAAAGACCTGCCCAAATAAGACATAGTTTCCCTAATATTCATAAGCTTTCATTTATGATTAAGCCAAGTAGGGGATTCATCTTGGCCAAAATGAAACCCTGTTTTTTCCTCCCTAACAACTACTCTTGCTCCTTTTGTAAAAGTGTAGGAGAAAAAACTAGTAACCTCCATAAACTGTTGAATCAACGAATGTGTTAAATCTAAGGCATCTACAAAGTGAAAATTTTGATATATTACAATACATATCCTGAAATTTGATATCATATGAATAAATTACATAAGATAAATTTTTATAACTTCGAGGAACTCCTTTCATTGTTTTGATTAGTAATTATAGAACCATGCTGCCTCCTCTCTGTAGTGTCGTCTGTGGCTATATTTTCAAAATTTCTTTGTGGATTTATCGATCTATTTAATCAATACAAGTAGAAAAATATATGTATAGATGCTTGTAGAATAGATACCAGAGAATGTCCTTTCACTGTATCAAGTAATTCAACAAACAATAGATAAACAACTGTGGGATGTTAAAAAGTAACTTGTTTGCTTAGAGATGTTTTTATTCTATTTCTATTTCTAAAAGGTCGAACCTGTTACAATGCATTCTGACTCTTTTTCAATGATTACCTGGAAACAACTTCTCCTAACTGTTATTGGTTACATTTTGATAGTTGATTTTTAGTTCTAAAACTGTTTATTTCCCTACGTTACAATCTGTAAAAGTTAACATGAAAATAAAATAATTGTTTGTAACAATTTCTCTAATTAACTTTCTACCTTCCTAAATATTGTTTCTTTATGAAATTAAAATAACAACAAAAGAAATGACTACAGATTTCACTTGCAATTTCCTTTTCAGTCTTCTCAGAGACCAAACAACCTTCTGTCATGATGACCCGTCAGCTAGATGCTCCTGCATCACTCAAGATTATAGAATATATCTCATTAATAAAATCCAACCTCAACATCAGCGATCCTTCTGTGAAAAATAGAGTTAATTCTCAAAAAGATGACTATGGTTGATTGATCATTATACCAAAATAGTAACATACCACAATATTTGGCAAGATTTTGTCAAAGAATTTATAGATACTTCAATTACGTCGCATCAGTTGAAAGCTAATGCATGCAAATGTGGCGACCCAACTTCAAGTAGTGACAGAACTACATATAATCCACAAAATTAGAGTAATTTCATGCTCAATAAAATATGAGCCCAAATGCATGAAAAACACATGAGAAAGTAACAATATTTCCAAAATAAAACCATTTTCTATATGCAAATGTTGTTGATAGGAACATACAAGCAAAATTCCACAATATAGATGACCTTTCAAGCCATGCATATTTCATCTACATTCTTATTCAAATCTATATCAGTTGCATAAAGGTATTTACCTTTTCTATCATATCTATGCCATTAAGTTCATATCAACATATGATTTAATACTCTAATCTTACTTATATTCATCATTTAACTTTGTAAGTTACCAATATAAAATTCCCTCATCTTGTTCTAAAAACATGTGCAACATTGAACAAATTCAAAATAGGAAACATTGAAAGTCAAGATACTATAAATTTGGAAAGGACTAGTTATGCATGACTAATTTAGTTGGAATAAAATTTGTATTCTCCCAATACCAAACATGAAGGTTCTCCCAATATAGTTGTGTATTGACTAAGATATCCCTTTCCAATGTCTTCAATAACACGTCTTTGACTCTTCTCTAAGATATTCCCAAATGAATCACTTGAACAGGTACCATTCTATCAAAACATGGTTCTGCTTTCCAATACTCTAAGATATTCCCAAAGAGTCACTTGAATAGGTACCATTCTCTCAAAACATGGCTCTCATTTCCAATAGGTAGTACTCCACTCCTTGAAGGTACCAATAGGCCACTCCCTTGAGATAGAGAAAAGCTCCATCAACCAAATCCTCTTCTAAGACTTCAAGACAATCATTTATTACAAGTTTTTATTTTCATCATTTGATGGTAGAAATAACCCATATGAGAGAAATTTTTTATCCTCTTTAGGTGATAGACCATGGAGAAATTGAGCCATCTTCCCTTCCTCCTTTACCTTCTTTGAAGGCATTCATCCAGTGTATTGTTTTTGACCCTTAGCAATATAAAAACACTTTATTCTCTAGATTACTTACATTAGATCTACTTTTTGTATTTTTATATAGGAGTGGTGCTTGAGCTCTCACCATGCATTGAGGCTATAATGCACTTGGGAGTCCCATTGACCTAAGTATAACATAAAACTTGACCTTAATACACAAGACTCTACCACAATTAATGTTGCTTCTCATTCCAACATTTAGCATTTCCTTCATGTTATTGAATTGTGGATACTAAGACTCCATCTCCCCAATCATAGACCTAAAAATGCATGGGGAACGTTAATCTCCTTTCTCTCTAACAAACTTTTCCACATGAGGTTTTAATTTATGAACCAACACAACATTAAATTTCCATTCTCTAACTACTAAATCCCATTTTGTTAGCACCATTTCCATAGTATGAAATTTCTCATTGAAATCAACTCATGGTTACTAATCTACAACCAATTCATCATAATATCTAATTTATTTTCCTTTATATCTGAATTTACAAAGGTAGTGTGAATTTACAAAGAATACTACCTGCAACATGCAAAGAATGAAAAGTTAAAACTAGTTCACCAATTGAAAATAGATCTCCAGTTTATGGTATTGGAAATGCCTAAAATCAACTCTCTTCCTCTTGCATAAGTAAAAGATGATGCCTAGAACAAAGAATCTACAGAATATGGATACAAACAAAATTTTGTAGCAATATCATTATGTAAGAAAGTCAATCATGAAAAAAAATGTTCATGAATGTTTCTTTTGGATAATTTGAAATGGGTTGCGAATAAAAGGAAATAGGAAATAACATAAGTCTACATGTTCTAAGATAAAGAGGACATTTAAAAAAACAAACAATAACATCTTAAGGTTTCCAGGGACCTGAAATAACATAAGTCTACATGTTCTAACCTTAAGTTAAGGAGGACAAATTTAACAAAACAACCAATACTATCTTAAGGTTTCTAGGCGTCTTTGTAGTTAATGCCTTCGTGATTGAACGATAAAGATATATTATAGTATTATGTTGCGAGAGAGTTGTCCACTTTACAATAGTATCAACAACTTCAAGGTGACACTACCCATATTTGTCAAAAAGTATTGAATCTTTCCTTCAACAATATTCAACTGCAAAAAGATCAAGGTAGAGAAGATCATTGTTGTCATCCATTCATACATGAAAGGTTAGGAATGTAAAAAAACTATTGCAAAAAAAATTAAAAATAAAATCGTTGTTATAATCCATTCATACATGGAAGGTTAGGAATGTAAAAAATGTTACTGCAAACAAAATTAAAAATACTCCAACACTTAACCAACTACATCCTTTACAATCTTGTGCTAAAAAATTAACCCATAACATATTCTTAAATTCTTGAATATTTTATAAAATTAATATTTTTACCTTGCACAATAAATGTCAACTGCAATATTATGCAATTTATTCCATCAAAATCACTCACTCAGTATAATACCCAAATTGCCATAATCAGGTGAATCTATTCATGAAGGTACGAAAGAACCAAAACAACCATATATTTCATCAAAATAACCTAGAAATACTGGCCAACGCAAGATAACCACAAGAATCTAATGAAATAATCATGAAAGCACCAATGACGAGGAACAAAGCAACATATTACATAAAATCAATTGGAAATAGCACCTAGATCTATCTAATTCATAGATACTTACTGGTCCAAGCATGGATGTTCGAAATTCTACCAAAAAACATATGGGTATGAATGAAGCACAAGGACCTTGGTTAGCTAATACACTTTCCCAAAAGTCCATGTACATCTCCCAATAACTTCATAAAAGATTCGGGAAAAGACAATATTTAAAATGCAAAATTTATATAAATATTTTTAAAATTCCAAATTAAGATCCACCTTAGCATCCATAGCATGCTTATTTAGTAGGTTCACTCTCTAGAACTCAAAATTATGACATTTTTTGGGTTGGGAAGAAAACATAACATGACTTGGTTGTTAGGCTACAGCATGATACTGAATTGAATGAGTTGGAAGGGTATTGAGAATGGGATACCATTTGGTTACAATTTATACTTATTGACCTTTCCAATTCTAATAGGGATCCATCATCAAGACACTTACTGAATTGAAAATCCAAAATACTCATACCATTATTTTAAAATTTATAATTTTAAATATAAAATTTATACTCAAATACTTAATTTTGATACCATTATTTTAAAATTTAGAATTTTAAATATAAAGTTTATAGTCAAATACATAATTTTGATGATTTTTTATTAAACGGATTCATAATCATTGGATGGTTGAGATTTATATCTTACTTTCATCTTGTGTTTTTCCCTCTCATTTTATTATAACATCTTGTGTGTTTCCCTCATATTTTATTATATAAGGGTAGTGGGATGGTGAGCTTATCCAGAAAGCTAGTATTTTGATTTACCAGTGAGCTCCATCATTTCTTTTACGTGGTGGTCATTTCAATTTATAGAGTTGTTTCCACAATAAAAAATTTACATAAGTTTTTCATTTAAAGAGAATGGTTTGACATGAAGTGTGTTATTCCACAAATAGAATTAAGGCAAGAAAATTTTTCACTACATTAAGCTTCACAAAATTCCCAATGATGTTGGTGATTTAGATGTAATACTTAAGTATATTGTGAACCATCCTCGATAGGTTCAATGTGGCAAGGTTGGATGCACCAACTCGATGTGACAAGGTTAATGGGGACTTGCAACACTCCAGAAATTCTTTGGTTTGAGCCAGCTCAATCCCCTGGGTATCATTTTGTCAACTTTCATTCTCTCCTTCCAATTTGAATGCCATGTTTATTTTGGTGTTCAAACACATGGAAATGAGGTAGAGATGTAGCAGATTATTAAGCTCAAAAACAAAGCATCTTGGATCAATATTACATAAATGGGGGTTTTAAGATAATAATTGGAATACTTTTTGGTAGATTTTCTTAACTTGGGAGAAAAAAAATTTGTGTTGTCTTAAATATTGTATTTAAGCGAGTGTCTGAAATTGTGGTCCTAAAAAAATGTCTCTATAAAGACAATAGATAACACAAGCATTATTGTCACTTAGGAGACAATCTCATTTTTGCCTGTCCAAAAACAATATTCATGATTAGAGGAAATATGTCTTTAATCCTATCTATTATCTCTCTAGACATAATAAAAGATTATTTTTAAAGATAATAAATTATCACTTTTGACTATCTAGAGACAAAATGAAACAATGAATCCAAAAGAATATCTCACCATTGAAATAAATGAATATAAAATCAATTTAATTAAAAATATACTAAAAAATCATTGATTAATTCATGTTAGTGGGCAATGGAATTGAACCACCAACCTCCTTATAATATACGTGCTCCTCGATTGAGTTAGTACACTTTAAAGAATTGTGTGAGGATTTATGTTAGTCCTTGAAATTTCTTATAGCCATTAATTTTTAAAAATGATCAACGCAACAATATAACCTTTATAAAATCTATATTCATGTAGCCCCTATTTTTAACTAACTAAAAAAAAAATTAAAGGAGCTACCTCAATGTCACACCCTATAGCATGATACACACAACATGTGGAGTCCATTCAACATAATGCTACAATGTCATATTATCAGTACAAGAATGAATATGAGCATGGAAGGATCAATAGTATCAACCATCCATAAAGCCTACTAACAAGAATGTTTGCATATTGTTGACATACCATACACTGAATGTGAATGAATTTTTCGAAATGGATGGCATTGCTTTAAATTTCTCATCTTAGATAATAATTGCAACCTAAATTTCAACCGCTTTACAATGCAGTATCTATACAAAAATTGAATCAACATAGTCCATCATGAACATTCATTTAAAATGGCCATATCACATAATAATTCAACCCCCTTAGAATGCCAACATATATACAAAAACATATCCAACATAGTCCATGATTCCTTCATGTGTAAAGGGACAAATGTGTGCCTCCCTTGGTCTGTTGTAACAATTCCAAATTAGGTAAGGCTTTGTAGTTGAGGGTGTGAACACTACAAACTCTCAAGATGCTACAAAGAAAGAGGTTCTCTAGATTCCAATCATAAATGCTCGTAAATTCCAAACCACAAATTGGAATTCTTAAATATCATCAACAACACCAAATGTTGCAACTAAAAGAGATGTCAAGTCCTACGTCCATGAGGAAAAACCTTAGTGATATCATGAAATGAATTAATAGCATGAATGTATTGGCAAACAAATCATCTTTGAAATTTGGAAATAGATAGTACTAGTGAAGACAATATCGCGATATTTTCGGGGAGACGAGATATCGTTAAATAATGAATCCATACAGGTGAGGATAGTTTTTAGATAGGAGGAATGACTTGTTATAGAGTTTAGATGAGATATCACCAAGGAAATATCACGATATTTTGTCTCCCAAAAAATATCATGATATTTTGGGAAATATCGGTCTAGGATGGAAAATATCATCTAGCACATGGACAAACATTCATCATCGTGGCTAGAAAAGGCCGAATTCATTTATTGTTCCCTCATTTTTTTGTCTAATGTTGGAGAAGGAAGGGGAGAGCGTTATGCTTGCTTTCAAGGAGGATTCGAGGTTTGAATAGCCATTATCGCACCCAACAACGAATATTTTGTCGATCAAAGATTGAAGAACAGTGAGACAATCTTCATTTCTTCCAATAACAGGTATGTTCTAATAAACCCCTATGTTAATGATTTTTTTGATATTTTTAGAGTTATTATTGCTTGCCCATTTGTCTACAAACAATTTTCTTGCTTTTTTTTCCATTTGCTTTGATTTTTGTGTCCATGAGCAAATGCAAGGGTTTTCTCCATATTTGGACAACAAACTCTAGTTGATTTTTTTTAACTTTCAAATTCACCCTCTTATTGTCATTTATGATTTTTTAGTAAATTCACATTGCAAATAATGTAGAAAAAAATATTTTGTAAAATGAGGTGGTTATTACTTATTAATTCCAATTAATTCCACAACAATACTAAATCTTTCAAGCCATGCATATTTCATCTACATTCTTGTTTGAATGTATATATGAGTTGCACAAAGGTATTTAGTTTCTCTACCATATCTATTCCATTAAGATCATATCAACATCTGATTTAATACTCCTAATATTACTTATATTCATTATGTAACTTTTGAAGTTACCAATATAAAATCCCCTCATCTTGCTCCAAAAACATGTGCAACATTGAACAAATTTAAATTAGGAAACATTGAAAGTCAAGATAGTGTAAATTTGGAAAAGACTAGTTATGAATGACTAATTTAGTTTGAATAAAATTTGTATTCTCCCAATACCAAGCATGAAGCCTCTCCCAAGGGAGTTGTGTATTCACTAAGATATCCCTTTCCAATGTCTCCAATAACACGTCTTTGACTCTTCTCTAAGATATTCCCAAATGAATAAATTGAAAAGGTACCATTCCCTCAAAACATGGCTCTCCTTTTCAATAGGTAGTACTCCATTCCTTGAAAGCACCAACCGGCCACACCCTTGAGATAGAAAAAAGCTCCATCAACAAAATCTTCTTCTAACACTACAAGGAAATCCTTTATTACAAGTTTTTATTTTCATCCTTAGATGGTAGAAATAAACCATAGGAAATAAAATTTGTATCCTATTCAGGTGATATACCTTGGAGAAATTGAGCCATCTTCCCTTCCTCCTTTACCTTCCTTGAAGGCATTCATCGAGTGTATTTTTTTTACCTTTAGCAATATAAAAACACTTTATTCTCTATATTACTTACATTAGATCTTCTTTTTGTATTTTTACATAGGAGTGGCACTTGAGCTCTCACCGTGTATTGAGGCTATAATGCACTTAGGAGTTCCATGGACTTAAGTATAACATAAAACTTGACCTTAATACACAGGACTCTACCCAATCAACATACAAAAAAATTCACAATTAATGTTGCTTCTCATTCCAACATTTAGCATTTCCTTCATGTTATTGAATTGAGGATACTAAAATGCCATCTCCCCACTCATAGACCTAAAATTGCATGGGGAACACTAATCTCCTTTCTCTCTAACAAAAGTTCCCACATGAGGTTTTAATTTATGAACCAGCACAACATTAAATTTCCATTTTCTCTGACTGCTAAATCCCATTTTGTTAGCACCATTTCCATCGTATGCATTTCTCACTGAAATCATTTCATAGTTACTAACATACAACCAATTCATCATCATATCTAATTTATTTGCCTCGGTACCTAAATTTACAAAGGTAGTATGAATTTACAAAGAACACTACTACAAGGTGCAATGAATGAAAAGTTAAAACTTCAGCTTCTCTTATATCGAAACTAGTTCACCAAATGAAATTAGATCTCAATTTTATGGTATTGGAAATGTCTAAAATCAACTCTCTTACTCTCCCTTCCTCTAGCAAAAGTAAAAGATGATACCCAGAACAAAGAATCTATAGAATATGGACACAAAGGAAACTATCTAACAATATTGTAGAAGTAAGAAAGTCAATCATGAAAAAGAATATTAGGGAATGCTTGCTTTGGATAATTTCAAATGGGTTAGGAAAAAAAGGAAATAGGATATAATATAAATTTACGTAAGTCAACACGTTCTAAGCTTAAGTTAAAAAGGATAAATTTAACAAAACAACCCATATTATCTTAAGGTTTCGAGGCATTTTTGCAGCTAATGCCTAATTGAATGATAAGATATATTATAGATATTATAGTGTTATGTTGCGAGATCTTTATCCACTTTACAATAGTATCAACAATTTCAGGGTGACACTACCCATATTTGTCAAAAGGTATTGAATCATTCCTTCAACAATATTCAACCGCAAAAATATCATGGTAGACAATATCATTGTTATAATCCATTCATACATCAAGGTTAGGAATGTAAAAAAAATTATTGCAAACAAAATTAAAAATACAATTATTGTTATAATCCATTCATGTAACGTAAAAAAAAATAGTGCAAACAAAGTTAAAAATACTCAACACTTAGCCAACTACATCCTTTACAATCTTGTGCTAAAGAATTAGCCCATAATATATTCTTAGATAGTTTTAATATTTTATAAAATTAATACTTTTATATTGCGCAATAAATATCAACTGCAATATTATGCACTTTA
>APFE031334700.1:151007-193174 GCA_000404065.3 Pinus taeda | reverse complement strand
CGGATAATCCTTAGCTCGAGTTGATACATGAATAGGAATAGTTCCAGCCATGAAGACCTGGGAACCGAAGGGAGAGGATGAAGAAGGATCAGCTACAATCTGGGTTTGCTGAGAGGGAAAGGGTTCTTTCAGAACAGCAGGGATCCCTTGAGCACCTTTCAACAACCGACTAACTTCAGACCGCCTAGGGCAGTCCTTAGTGTAGTGGTCTTCCTCACAAATGAGGCAAGGATACTTAGGCTTGCGCTTAGCTCCTTCCTTAGCAGGAGGTTTAGAGGGTTCCTGCTTGGGTTGATCAAACTTATTTTTCCCTTTCCCCTTTTCCTTTTTCTTGCCTTTCGAGGCCTTGCCCGCCATGGTGGATTGAACGGCATTGACCTCGGAAGTGTTACCGGAAATTACAACACCCTGGGAAGCGTTTTCGTTGGATGTGCTCGACTTTTGCTTCCTAGGATTCGATGATTTTTTAGAGGCCTGGCTTACAGAGCCAATGACTCCATCGACAGATGGTTTAGGCAGAGCCTTGGATGTACCAGGCCTAGGGGCGTCTGGGAAATAATCATACAAAGTACCAGACTAAGAATAGACCAAGTCTAGGTACTGAGCGCGCGCGATCGCTTGCTCTTCAGTTACGCATGCCCCCATAGCAATGTGCCGCACAATCTTGGGGACGAAGGAGGTCGTGAACCAGTCGGTGAGGAGAAAATTAGGTATCCAGAACTTGATTAACCTGCGACGCCCTCTCCATTCATGGATATGATTGGAGATATGTGTAGCAGTGTCCTGCTTAAGAGACGTAAGGAGGTGAGTCCCCGTCTCATACCGAATGGGTAACTGAAAGTGATTCAAAAATGCCATAGCCAACGAATTGAAATCATGGAATGATGCATGTGCCAATTTGATATACCATTTAGCTACTGAACCAGTGAGGGTCCTCTGAAAGAGGCGAAGCTGGATCGAGTCATCGAGCCATGAATTTGACGAACCCATAAGTGATATGTCATCACATGAGCCTGAGGGTCCTCTCCGGCCTTCCCATCGAATTTGGGACAATCACTAGGTATTTTAGTTGGAACTGGTGGCCATTGTGGATCATGTAGAATGGGATCATTCGTCAACTTCGACACATCGGGCAGTTCCAACGTGGCTAAAAACGGTAGCTGCGGATTAAACGACATCTATGCCGGATACGAGGTAGAACCAGAATTCCACCCAGCTCTTGGTTGCCCCCATTGTGCTTGTCCCGATGGACCAAGTCCGTAAGGGCCTTGTCCAGAAGGATTTTGTCCATAGGGGTTATTCCCGGAACCGGGTTGCTGATTCTGCCCCCCAGCACCCCATTAGTTACCATATTGGCCAGCAGGTTGTTGATAATTTGGATAAGGATTACCCTGTGGCTGTTGGAATTTCTGGTACGGGGTATGTTGATTCTGCCCCTGGGGTTGCTGGTATCCGTACTGAGCCTGAGAACCAAGCGGCATTTGATGGGATTGATACCCACCTAAATGCTGGGGTTGAGATTGGTACCCACCTGAATAAGGAGGCTGGGCCTGATACCCACCTGAATATGGAGGTTGGGTCTGATACCCACCTGAATATGGAGGTTGGGTATGATACCCGCCAGAGTATGGAGGCTGGGATTGATACCCGCCTGAGTACGGAGGTTGGGATTGATACCCGCCTGAGTAAGGAGGTTGGGATTGGTACCCACCTGAATACGGAGGCCGGGATTGATACCCACCTACAAGAGGAGGTCGGGATTGGTACCCGCCTGCATGCTGAGTCGTCTGGCCAGAAGGTTGTCCTGGTCGGATCTGAGACGGCCCCGTTCGCCCAGAAGATCGAGCTTGCTGAGTGAGGGGCTGCCCTTGCGCAACCGAGGTTTGTCCTTGTTGACCAGATGGTTGTTGAGCGGTAAGCCGACCTTGCTGAACGTAAGGCTGGCCCCCTTGCCCAGAAGGGTTACCTTGCTGGTTTACGGGTTGACCTTGTTGCCCATAGGGTTGTCCCTGGTTCCCATAAGGTTTCCCCGAAGGGTAGCCTTGTTGGGTACCTGGTTGACCTTGTTGGGCGTTGGGTTGTCCCGAGTTTCCTGAAGGTTGCCCAAGATATGTAAACACTGGACCACTAGAGACCAAAGGTTGTCCCTGATTGGGTTGTCCTTGTGGGCCTCCCTGATGACCTAGGTAATTTTGACCAGCATACTACTGCCCATGATTAGGCTGCACGTAGGGCTGTTGACCCTGGTAGGGTGGTCCTTGCTGTCCTTGTCCCGGATGGTACTGGCCGCCACCATATCCGGTGGTGCCCCAATCCACGTTCAACGGAACGAAAATCTCATCATAAGGAATTTGAGGCAAGGAGGTGTACAAATAATGATTTTCAGCATCATAGTATGGGCCTTGGCCATCTGGGTCCTGGACATTACGCAAGTATTCAAAATAGGCCTCCTCTTCCGTCATATAATCGGAAGCAGGAGGAGCACCACTTGCGGGGTGCACAACTCTAAAATAAGGTGACGGTTGACCACTCTGCATTGGACCTCGAGATGGGCCTACGATAGAAGTGACAGCTGATGACGCTGTGACCATACCAACAACTAGAGTTGAAGCCGCGACACAAACGATCGGGTTGGATGGAACTGCTGTAACAACAATATGACGGACTTGGGAAACAAATGGTCCTGTGGTAGGGACGATGTTTTGATCCCAAACGGAAGAGAAAGTTGCCGAGTTCATAGCATCCCTCAAAGATCTGTAGCGCGCCGGCACCGTGACACCCAAAGACGTAACGGTGTAGGGCATAGAGATGATGGGGGATGTTGCCAGAATGGGAGTATCTATACTCGACATAACGGACGGGCCACTAGACACTGGAGAAGCGTCGCCCATATTGGATGAATCCATTGGAGATGGGGCACTGATAGGAGTGGCAGGATAATCCTCATCAGAGGGCTCCCAAATAGGGTTGTAAAAGAACTCGTAAAAATCGTCTTCTGGAGCTCTAGAATTCAACGGTTGGATGCTCAGAACAATGGGAAGAGCATCATAGACTGGAGTTTCAGGGGCAACAGAAGATGGGGACCCTTCGCCACTTGGGATCAAAGACGGAGTTGATGTATCCGCTAGGATGACCAAACAAATACCCTAAGGAAACTAACGATAAAACCTACTCAAAACTAAACGCACACAAGATCTAACCAGATAATGTTATCGTGGCCAAATGAATTTTTAAGACACAGGAACTGAACTTGACCTTTTCATGTTTCGAGAGTCGAGAAAAGGACGAAAAGACGACTCTATCTACTTCGAATGTTTAATGAGCACGAAGTGACAAGACGCTCACTTACACCTTTTATTTTTAGAGAGTCTGAAAAGGATCAAAAGTGACTGCTCTGGAGATTCTAAGCAAAAGGTTTACCAAGCAACCCGTAAAACTGCTTTATACACCTTGGCAATCATATGAGAACCAAGGACTTTACATACTGCAATCAATCTTCCCGAATGCTGTGTTTGGTGCGTTACGGTTCACGAGGCGGCAGACTCAGCTTCCTATGGATAAAGGATGCAAGCCTAATGGAGTCTCCCCATATATACACGACGGTACGTGGGAGCCCAATCCGTACTAGCACTTATCGTTTCACCGTGGAGAAATCACCCAACCACTCAACGGTAAGCTACTAGGTTTAAAGACCCCGGAACACGTCTCTAGCCTAGACCTCTAGATATTTGCATTAAGTTCCAATGTGTTTTTAGATAAATTTGGTTTATTTTACGGTTGATCTTGAATTAAGTTTTGGTTTTAGGCCCTACCGTAAGATCTCTCAAAAATACTTAAATGCAACTATATGCCAAAGAACATCATTTTGTTCAATGAATTCTAACTAAGAGAAGGTTAGGAATCTTTCAATCAAACAAAACAAACTCAAACAATCACACAACCTAATGCAACTAATAGCAAGGAAATGAAACTTTTCTTTTGAAAACACAAAACAACGAAATGTCCTTTTCCTTTCAACTATTAAATGCAAAAGACACTAGTTTGCTTTTCTTTTCAACGGCATAAAAGTGCTTTTAAAATGAATTAGAGAGATAGCAAAACTAAGTGAAAGAACTAGAATCACTCAATGCAAACACAAGACAATTCCCAAGTCACTAAAAACCAATTTCCCAAATCAAAGGAAAACAACGGCTTATGAGCTATGTAATCTAAGCTCAACAAGACGACAAGGAATTCAAAGGAGGAAGGAAAATCACTTGGAACACAATCAAACACTTTCAACAATCACCAAATGAATGCGAAAACAAATCCGAAGTCGGCTGGTCAACCAAGAACACAAGATCCCAAACGGGAGGCTTGACACACACGGCCACTAGATGCCCTAGGGTTTGAGTGTGAAATCAATGGAGAAAAGCGAACACCCGGAGGATAAGAGTTCAAAACCAGACAAGCAACGATTCAACACACTTCGGCAATCGTAAAAGTTAAGACAAAATGCGAACCAAGCAATGAAAGCGAAAAGGAAGGCTTTGCAAAAACAGAAAACAAGCAACAAACGAACCCTTGCGGAACAAGGCTTCGCAAGCAAGCATGTCACAGCTCAGACAAAATAAAAGAAGTCATAAACCAAGTGGAAAAAGCAGGGGACAGCCAAACCAAGAGGTTTAGGAAGCAAATTTGGACCAAAAAGAATTTTACAGGATCAACGCGGGTGACCGCTCAGCAACAAAGCGATGACACGGAAACGCCTATAGCAACTTTGCGCTATCAGCGCGGAAGGACACGGATAAAGGGCGCTGGCCCGAAAACAAGGTCAGCGCGACTGTTAAATGTATAGGCGCAATGACAGGAAAAGCAAAGAAACAGATGTGAGATGTCAGCGCAACTATTCTGAAATAAAACGCGCTGAGGCTAAAAAACAAGCAAAAACGAACCAAAAATCCCCAAACCAAGGCAACAGAATTTTAAGACAATTAAAACAGTTCCCAGGATGAACCAGGAAACCAACAACAACAAACTGATCCCCAATCCTTGACAAGAAAGAAATAATCAAATCCAAAAACAAGGATGAACCACAAAGAGACAAGCAAGCTCCCCAGCGAAGTCGCCAAATTGTTGGAGAGGTAAATCCCCTCTACGGATAGAGGCGATCCCTACTAGCCCAAAAGGGGTCTAGTAACAATCAATCAATGCTACTCTGCAAGTTCCTAGTTGCAATTAACAAGTGGGTAAAGAACACCTACTTGGATTCCAGCGCTATGTTTGATGAAGAGATGGTCCTCTCGCTCCTTTGCTCCAGCCGATCACAATCCTCCACTATCCTCGTGGGCGGACACCTGCATAAGCAAAGAGAAGACAAACACAAGCGTAAAATCTACTAAAAACAACTATACATAAGTCAGAAAGGATGTAATTCACATTGATCATTCATAAGACAAATGAGAATGGAACCATAATAGTAGTCATCTATCTTTTATTAATCAGAAATAGAGTAAGGTACAACCAAAGTTCTGACGCTGAGTCCTTCTCTAGAGGGTCTAGCCAGCATGTCTTATCAGCATTCACCTTTGAAGGTAGATCTCCCAAGTCAAAGAGGTCTCTCTCTCACACAAGGCAACAAACTCACAACCTTCCTCAAGCTCTAAAGCAATCCTCACACACAACACACCAAATGCCTACAAAGAACAGCACTAATGCACTATGAATTCTTCTATGTCAAAGTCTATATGTTCCAAACTAGCTGCTTATGGCAATGGTGGAGGCTTATATAGGAGAAGGAGGCTCCATGAATAGTGAAAGGATGAGATTTCCCCCAAGAAAAGTGGATGACCAGGCGAACAGACATGCCAGAGAAAGGATGCAGACCTTTACAAAGCTAACAACCAAGTCTGGTGTCATCTGGAAGGCTGGCTGTTAGAACAAACTCACCCAAACAAGATCAGCGCAGGTGCAAAACTGGGCTGGCGCGCTGACATCACATCTCAATTACAGAAGAGGTTTGGTTAGTGCGATATAACACAAGCGAAGGGTCCGCTGTTTGTGAAATTCGACCAGCGCGGAAAACCCGTGTGCTTCCGCGCTGGCAGCGCACCAGTCACACTATCATCCGCCAGTCCGCGCAGTTATTTTAATAACATTCGTGATGATCCAATAAACTTAGGCAAAGAGGATTTTTTGGCCATTTCAGAGAGCATGAGCATGTTGGATTTGATTTTATGACACAGTAGGGAGACTGACAAGGTGACAGTGACATTTTACTGTGTAACACCTACTCTAACCTAGCCTACCATAGCCTAGGTTAGCCTACTCTTGCTTAGACTAGCCTAGCCATAGCTTCCCTAGCCTAGATTTCTCTAGCCTATGCTAGTCCACTCTGACCTAGCTTAGCTTAGCCTTCTCTAGCTTACTATCCTAGTCCAACCTATCATAGCTTACTCTAGCCTGGTCTACTTTATCCTAGCGTACTCTAACCTAATCTAACATAGCCTAACCTAGTCTACTCTACCTTATCCTAGCCTAGCCTAGTCTACTCTAGCTTAGCCTATCCTACCATACTCTAGCCTTCCCTACTCTAGCCTAGCCTAACTTAGGCTACTTTAGCCTAGCCTAGCTTAAGGTACTCCAACCTAGCCAACTTTGGCCTAGTCGAGCCTAATGTAACCTAGCCCACTCCACTCTAACCTTGTCTAGCCTAGCCTACTCTATCTTACTCTAACCTAGCTTAACCTACTCTAGCCTAGCCTATTCTAGTCTATCATACTCTAGCCTAACCTAGTTTAGCCTACTCTACTCTAGCCTATCCTATCCTATAGTACTTTAGCCTACCCTAGCCTAGCTTACCTTAGCCTACTCTATCATATTCTATCTGGGCCTAGTCTATCTTAGTTTTTCTTTATAGTTTCCTATCCTCTTCTACTCTAACCTACCCTATTCTATCCTAATCTAGCTTAGCTTAGCCCACTCTAACCTAGCTTATTCTAGTCAAACCTACTATGGCCTAACCTAGTTTAGCCTACTCTACTCTAGCCTAGCCTAACCTACTTTAGAGTACTTTGGCCTACCCTACCCTAGCCTACCTTAGCCTATTGTATCTTATTTTATCCTAGCCTTGTTAATCCTAACATACTCTAGCCTAGCCTTGCCTACATTAACCTAGCCTACTCTAGTCTACCCTAGTTTATCTTTATATTTCCCGCTCCTCTTCTACTCTAACATACTCTAGCATATCCTAGCATACTCTATCCTATTCTAGCTTAGCTTAGCCTACTCTAGCTTGGCCTATTTTTGTCTAACCTACTCTAGCCTAGCTTAACTTATCCTACTCTATCCTAAATTATCATAGCCTAGCCTATCCTAACCTACTTTATCCCATCCTAGCCTAGACTACCCTTAACCAACTCTAGCATACTAGCCTACTCTACCCTAAGAAATTCTAGCCTACTAGGCTACTCTACCCTACTCTAGCCTACCCTACTTTAGCCCATCCTATTATACTCTAACCTACTCTATCCTACCTCAACCTACTCTATCCTACTCTAGGCTAGCATATTGTAACATAACCTACTCTTTCCTAGCCTAACTTTGCCTACTCTACTCTAGCCTAGTGTAGCCTACTTTAGCCTAGCCTACCCTACCATACCTTAGCATGCTTTATCCTATCTTATCCCAACCTAGCCTATCTTTGTAGTTTCTTATCCTATTCTACTCTAACCTACTCTAGCCTAGCCCACTCTATGCGACTCTAGTTTAGCCTACTCTAGCCTAGCCTATTATAATCTAACCTACTCGAGCCTAGCCGAGCCTACTTAGCCTACTCTACTCTGACCTACTAGGCTACTCTATCCTAGCCTAGCCTACTCTACTCTAACCTACTATGCTACTCTATCCTAGCCTAGCCTACTCTAGCCTAATCTACTCTAACCTCACCTAACCTATGCTACTCTAGGCTGTCATACTCTACAATAGACTAGTCTACCCTACTCTAGCATAGCCTACTTTGTTCTAGCCTAGCCTAGCATACTCTACTCTTCTCTAGCCGAGCCTAGCCTATCCTATTCTACTCTAATGTACTCTACTCCACTCTAGCCTACTCTATCCTACACTAGCTTAGCCTACTCTAGCCTAACCTATTCTTGTCTAACCTACTCTAGTCTAGCCTAGCTTCTCCTACTCTACTCTAGCTTAGTAGGCTACTCTAACTTAGCCAAGCCTACTTTAGCCTACTTTAGCCTACCCTAAGCTACCATACCTTAATCTACTCTATTATATCCTATCATACTCTAGCCTATCCTAGCCTACTCTATCCTATCGTAACCTAGCCTATCCATGCCTTACAGTAGGCTATCTTATCTACTCTAACCTACTCTAGCCTAGCCTAGTCTAGTTTACCCTCTTCTACTCTAACTTAGTCTAACCCAGCCTATTCTACCCTACTGTAGCCTAGCTTAGCTTACACTAGCCTAGCCTATTCTAGTCTAACCTACTCTATCTTAGCCTAGCTTAGCCTACTCCACTATAGACTATTAGGCTACTCCAGCCTAGCCTAAACTACTTTAGCTTACCCTACCTTAGCCTACCCTACCCTAGCCTAACCTATCCTATCCTAGTCTAGCCTATCCTAGCCTGCTCTACTCTAGCCTTGCTTATCCTATCATAGTCTAAACTAGTGTGCTCTACTGTACTCTAGCCTAGCCTAGCATAGCCTAGTCTACTCTACTCTATTCTAGCCTAGCGTGGTCTATCCTATCCTATCCTATCCTATGGTATCCTATCCTAGACTAACCTACTCTAGCCTAACATACTCTACTCTACTCTACTATAGCCTATCCTAGCCTACTCTAGCCTACTCTACTCTACTCTAGCGTAGCCTAACCTTCTCTAGCATAACCTAGCTTACTCTAGGCTACTCTAGCCTTGCCTAGACTACTTTAACCTACTCTACTCTACTTTACTCGACTCTAGCTTAGCTTACTCTACTCTACTCTACTCTAGCCTACTTTAGCCTCCTTTACTCTAACCTACCCAAGCTTACTCTCACCTATCCTAGCCTACTCTAGCCTAGCTTACTCTACTCTACCTTAGCGTACTCTACTGTAGCGTAGCCTACTCTAGCCTTAATCTAGGCTAGGCTAGCCTAGCCTACTCTATGCTAGCCTAGTCTACTCTAGCCAACTCTACTCTACTCTACTCTACTATAGCCTAGCCTAATCTACTCTAGCTTGGCCTACTCTAGGATATTATACCCTAGCCTGGCCTAGCCTAACCTAGCCTAGTCTACTATACACTAGCCTAGCCTACTCTACACTAGCCTAGCCTAGTCTACTCTACACTAGCCTAGCCTAGCCTAGCCTAGTCTACAATACTCTACACTAACCTAGCCTACTCTACCCTAGCCTAGTATAGCCTAGCCTAGCCTCCTCTAGCCTAGCCCAGTCCAGCGGAGCCTACTATAGCCTAGCCTAGCCTAGCATACTCTATTATAGGCTAGTCTAACCTAGTCTACTCTAGCCTAGCCTAGCCTACTCTAGCCTATCTTATTCTACTATAGCCTATAGTATTCTACTCTACCCTACCCTACCCTACCCTAACCTACTCTAGTCTATCCTACTCTATCATAGCCTTGTCTAACCTAGTCTACTCTAACCTATTCTATCCTAAGCTAGCTAGCCTAGCCTACTATAGTCTACTAAATTGATAAGAGTTTATCTATATACACATTGTAGGTGAGACAATTAATAAAAGTTGTATTCCAAATGAGCCTTAAAAGAAATTTACACAATTTTATTTTATAGTATGTATTTGAATATAAAACCATTGTCATTTATATTATATAATTCAATCATTTTTCATTACACATTATGTTATTTTAATTAAACCCTATATAAGTTTATAGAAATTTTATGTATGTAGATATTGAAGCTCACATTTACTTACATTCAAAATTAATTTTATCAGGTACATTTATATATTTTAAAACATTATAACTTTATATTAAATAAATTTAAACATTTTTCCTTATATTAATTAAATTAAACAAATACATCATATTACATCACTAAAATATATAATATAAAATTTAATAATATATTAAGTATCTTAATTTAAAATCATTTAAAAATAAATTAAAATAATAATATAATAAAAAATTATTAAAACATTAAAAATATATTAATATTAATTAAATTTAAATATATTTATATATAAACCAAAACTTTCACATTAGTTAACCACATATTTCTAAGATGTAAAAGCTCAACAATCATTTAACATAAAACCACATTGTGTTATAAATTAGATTCAAGCAAACGAGATTAAATTTAATTACAAGAGGAGGGCAACCCTAACTACAAAGTTACACTACGGAATTTTTATCACTCACGCCTAACTACAAAGCTGAGTGAATAAAGCTAAACAACAAAAGAATTACACGGAAACTGGAGAAAAGGAAGTTAAACACACTGGAGGCATAAACGTCCATGCACATGAAATTACAACAATTAATGAAGAAACTAGATGATTGAAGAAGCACATGTATGGATGATAGGAACTATAGTAATGAACAAACTAGATGATTGAAGAAGCACATGTATGGATGAGTAGGAACTATAGTAATGAACAGAGAAATTAGAAATTAAGTTATGAACGGAAAAATTAACCAAAGAATGGATGGATGGGATAATTTGAACCAACGAATTGATAATTTATAGAAAATACTTTCAGAAAATTAAAAAAGAAAGGTCACGCGAAGACTTGAAAAGAAAATAAATTAACAGGGAAAAAAAACTAAAAAGAAAAATAATGAACATAAAGAATATTAAAAAGAAAACTATAATAAAAAGACTAGGGTTTGCTTTGAAAGAAAATATGAGAAGAAATGTAGTGAACATTCAATAAAGCCTAACAACAACAAAATAATGGAACTTATCCTTTCAATTAATATTAATAAAAAATTAAATAATAAAAAATATTTAAAATAAATTATATATATTAATAATTATAATAATAAAATAGTTAGAAGAAAATGTAATATACAAATTTATAAGATATTAATGAACAACATATTTGAAGATGTAAAAGCTCAGCTCAAGGTCTTGAAAGCCATTTAATATAAAACCACATTGTCATAAAATATTATAAGAGAAGGTAAGCCGTGAAAATGGATTTTTGGGGGCCAAGGTTAACGCAACTGATTTTTAAGCTGTAAGACATTTCCCTTTGAAATGAATTGTCCAAGTCGTCGCCTTGTCTTATTGTTGACCTTGGATTTGTGGTGTTAGATGATTGAATGAAGTGTGATCGTTATCCACTTATCCAAAACTGAACCATTAATGAGGAAGCGAAACTGAACGGTTAATGAGGAAGCGACACAGAGGCACCAGTGACCCATTTGTTTCGCAGCTTATATGTACTTGGATCTCACTGTCAACAAGGGCTCTGCCTTGACTTGACCTCTAGTTTTGCTGTCAATCTTGATGTTGGTAGGGTGTGAAGACAGAGACAATAGGTCGTGCATATCGTCCCTCAGCGATTGTGCCCCTTATTTGAATGCCACCACCAAGCCTGATGCCACATGCTGCTCTACTCTCATATCTGTCATTGACAAGGACTCCCAATGCCTCTATAATCTTCTCAACAGTGACGCTGTTAAGCAGCTAGGCATCAATGTTACCCAAGCCATGAAGTTGTCCGCCGAGTGTGGCAAGAATGTTAGCGCCAGCCAATGCAGCAAAAGTAGTCTTCTCCCTTGCCCTATTTCTTGCATTTCCTTTCATATTTCTTCTCATGCTGCCTTCCTGCAATTCTTTTATTGTCATTTTTAATCTCATGCCGCCTTCTTTCCTTTGGATCTGTGATCTGCGCAACAGTGACTACAAGTGGTTCGTCTACTAGCAAAACTCCAACTTCAAGCACACCTTCATCTTCAGGTCAAGAATTCTCCTTTCCTTTGTTTGTCTCATCAATCGCCATTTCCTTCCCTTGAGAGATATTTAAGTTGAGAATTAATGAGAAAGGGGATTTTGTGTTGAGTTGTTTCTACTCCCACACCCTCAACAACCACAAGTACCAAATCAAATGCAATAGCGTCTGTGTCTGTGAAAATATTTCCGGTGGCTACCTTGGTGTTTGTGGTAGTGGCATCAACTCTAGGATTAGAGGGCCCCTGCCTCCGTTGAATAATGTGCAAGATGGTGTTTCATTCATTACACTGGTTCATTCCTTACACTCTTGTTGTGTTGTGAGAATTGTGTACTCATTTCATCCGTGTGGATCCTGTTGTAAATTATTGTGTATGGCTCTCCCTCTGCTTTTTCCTACACATTATTTACTAGGATTTTATAAATAGGTTTTTATAAATATTTACGCAGTAGGGTGTTTCCCTTTGAAATGAATTTCCCCAGCTGCCACTGTGTCCTATTGTTGACCGTGGATTTGTGGTGTTACACGATTGAATGAAGTGTGATCGCTAATCCACACTGATCCAAAACTAAACGGTTAATGAGGGAGCGGGATGGAGGCACCGCCAGTGAGCCATTAGTTTCGTAGCTCACATATGCTTGGCTCGCACTGCCAACAAGGGCTCTGCCTGGACTCGAGCTCTAAACCTTATTAGTTCTTCTTTTCTCCAAATCTTGTAGTCATTGAAGATTTAATGGTCACCAACTAAAATGGAGTTTTTTTGCCCCTTCTGTTGATATACCTGCAGAAGGTGGAAGCAGATCATTGTACACATGTGTAGTAAACAAGTATTCACATGTAGTTTCTCAGTTAATTTGGTTTTGCGATCAACAGAGTAGTGCTTTGTGTTTATTTTGGGAGTCACTTCAATGCAACGAGTGACAGGATTCAACATTGGATGACAGTGGTTCCTGAGTGTGTGTAATGGAGAGTTTTAGCATAGGATTCTCTATGTTGGGTGCAGAGCTGTGTATACCTATCAAGGTATAGGCTTGAATAAATTTCATCGTAATGATAAATTATGTAATAAGCAGACTTAATAGAATATTACTTTTATTGATTCTTCTGTATGAATCATGTGTTGAGAATTGAGAATATTACTTTTTGCAGATTTGGTATGAATCAACTTGAAAAGTGTTCATGAACTATTTTGAACAAGAAAGTTGCTGCATTTTTTTTCTCTTTTGAACAAGAAAGTTGCTACATTTTTGTTTCCCTTTTGAACAAGAAAGTTGCTAAATTTTTTTCCCTTTTCAAAGAGGGTCACTTCTACTTATAGTTTTATTTTCTTTTTAATGAATAAGGTTCTAAGGTGTTACTTTCTAGCTTCTGTATGAATAAGCGTTGTAAAATTAATCATGAATTCTTTTCAACATAAGAAAGTTGCTGCAATTTTCCCTTTTTTCAAATAAGGTTATCTTTCCTGAGCCTCTCTATTTGGATGGAGGAAATGACTCCAGTTATTGTCTTCGTCATGTTTAGACAGGGAAATAATAATAGAAAATGTGAATGCATGGATGAATACAGGATCACATTTGACTTTTACTTTTTACATATAAATGTTGTCCAGAAATATACCATAAGAAAAAACAAAACCACTGAAATTGCCTTTCCATTCTGGACTATTGCTTATGTGCTGTTTGTGTTTCTCCTCTTTAAATTCTTTAGCCTATCTACTCCCTTTTAAATCTTTTGGCTTTGCTACTACTGCACATGAAGAATGTGAATGTTTAGTCAAAATAAGTTGTATTTGAGCTGTATATAGATTTTATGCTTTTTGAATCTTCCAGGATTTTGCAAGACCCAAGAAGAAATGTGGATATGTGGATATCTGATGAAGATGAGTTACATTTCAAATTTATGTTTTTTTAATCTTCCAAACTTTTTAAAGCACAGGGAGAATGTGGAAGCTCAGTTTATAAAAATCTCCTCTGACCTTTCTCAGCGACAGAGGCACAATATGTGGGTCTTCAACTAAGATGAGTAAAATTTCGATTCTTGCTGTTTGAACCTCTTGAGGTTTCCAAGTTTTCTCAGCAACAGATGTTGCTTGAATCTTTATCAGGTCTCCAACCTTTCTAAGGCAGAGGCACAGATGTTGCTTGAATCCTTTTTAGGTCTCCAACCTTTCTAAGGCAGAGGCACAGATGTTGCTTGAATCCTTTTTAGGTCTCCAACCTTTCTCAAGCAGAGGCATAGATGTTGCTTGAATGTTTTTCAGTTCTCCAACCTTTCTCAGTAGAGGAACATATTGTGGACATTTAATAGAGTTACATTTCAATTATAAAATTGAAGTTGTTTGAACCTTACTATGTTTATAAAATTGATTGTGTTTGAACCTTGTGTGTTTTCAAAACAAAAGAAAATGTAAGCTACTTTTATAATATAATAAAACACAATTTACATTTAAACATGAGATTTTTCTTATTTTAATCTTTCTATTATATTTAAACCTGATATTTTTTTTATTTTAATCTTTCCACACTACAAGAAATGTGAATTATAATACTTACATTTGAATTATAATGAATTACATTAGAACTATAAATTTCATATTAATGAATTCCATTTTTTATGCGTTGCATTTTTTTATTATAAATTTCACATTGATGAGTTAAATTCATATCACTGATAATTTCATCCAGCTGCTATCATCCATTATGTCTGTTGTAATACATTCTCTTTGTTATATGTAACCTTTTTAATTTTTTATTTTCTTCCCCTTTTTCAAAAAGGGTCACTTCTACTTATAGTTTTATTGTCTTTTTAATGAATCAAGTTCTCAGGTGTTACTTTCTAGCTTCTATATGAATAAGTGTTGTAAAATTAATCATGAATTATTTTCAACATAAGAAAGTTGCTGCAATTTTCCCTTTTATCAAATAAGGTTATCTTTCCAGAGTCTCTCTATTTGGATGGAAGAAACGACTCCAGTTATTGTCTACCTCAGGTTTAGAGAGGGAAATAATAACACAGAAAACGTGAATGCAAATGTGAATGCATGGATGAATACAGGATGGCATTTGAATTCTACTTTTACATATAAATGTTGTCCCTGTACATACATATACCATAAGAAAAAACAAAACCACTGAAATTGCCTTTCCATTCTGGACTATTGCTTATGTGTTGTTTATGTTTCTCCTTTTTAAATTCTTTAGCCTATCTACTCCTTTTTAAATCCTTCAGCTTAGCTACTACTGCACATGAAGAATGTGAATGTTTAGTCAAAATAAGTTGTATTTGAGCTATATATAGATTTTATGCTTTTTGAATCTTCCAGCATTTTGCAAGACCGAGGAAGAAATGTGGATATGTGGATATATGATGAAGACGAGTTACATTTCAAATTTATGTTTTTTTAATCTTCAAAACTTTTTAAAGCACAGGGAGAATGTGGAAGCTTAGTTTATAAAAATCTCCTCTGACCTTTCTAAGCTATAGAGGCACAATATGTGGGTCTTCAACAAAGATGAGTAAAATTTCGATTCTTGTTTGAACCTCTTGAGGTTTCCAAGTTTTCTCAACAACAGATGTTGCTTGAATCTTTATCAGGCAGAGGCACAGATGTTGCTCGAATCTTTTTCAGGTCTCCAACCTTGCTCAGGCAGAGGCACAGATGTTGCTTGAATATTTTTCAATTCTCCAACCTTTCTCAGCAGAGGCACATATTGTGGAAATTTACTAGAGTTACATTTGAATTACAAAATTGATACAATCTTTATAAAATTGATTGTGTTTGAATCTTGCGTGTTTTCAAAACAAAAGAAAATGTAAGCTACTTTTATAATATAATAAAACACAAGTTAGATTTAGACATGAGATTTTTCTTATTTTAATCTTTCTATTATATTTAAACCTGATATTTTTCTATTTTAATCTTTCCATAGTACAAGAAATGTCGATATAATTACATTTGAATGATAATGAATTACATTAGAATTATAAATTTCATATTAATGAGTTCCATTGAGTTCCATTTTTTATGCGTTGCATTTTTTTATTATAAATTTCACATTGATGAGTTAAATTCATATCAGTGTCAATTTCATCAAGCTGTTATCATCCATTCTCTCTGTTATATGTAACCTTTTTAATTTTTAATTTTCTTCCCCTTTTTCAAAGAGGGTCACTTCTACTTATAGTTTTATTGTCTTTTTAATGAATTAGGTTCTCAGGTGTTACTTTCTAGCTTCTGTATGAATAAGCATTGTAAAATTAATCATGAATTCTTTTCAACATAACAAAGTTTCTGCAATTTTCCCTTTTTTCAAATAAGGTTATCTTTCTTGAGTCTCTCTATCTGGATGGAAGAAACAACTCCAGTTATTGTCTTCCTCATGTTTAGACAGGGAAATAATAACACAGAAAACATGAATGCAAATGTGAATGCATGGATGAATACAGGATCACATTTGACTTTTACTTTTTACATATAAGTGTTGTCCCAGTACATAAATATACCGTAAGAAAAAACAAAATCACTGAAATTGCCTTTCCATTCTCGACTAATGCTTATGTGTTGTTTGTGTTTCTCCTCTTTAAATTATTTAGCCTATCTACTCCTTTTTAAATCCTTCGACTTAGCTACTACTACACATGAAGAATGTGAATGTTTAGTCAAAATAAGTTGTATTTGAGCTATACATAGATTTTATGCATTTTGAATCTTCCCACATTTTGTAGGGCCCAAGAAGAAATGTGGATATGTGGATATCTGATGAACACGAGTTACATTTCAAATTTATGTTTTCTTAATCTTCCAAACTTTTTAAAGCACAGGGAGAATGTGGAAGCTCAGTTTATAAAAATCTCCTCTGACCTCTCTGAGTGACAGAGGCACAATATGTGGGTCTTCAACAAAGATGAGTAAAATTTCGATTCTTGCTGTTTGAACCTCTTGAGGTTTCCAAGTTTTCTCAACAGATGTTGCTTGAATCTTTATCAGGTCTCCAACCTTTCTCAGGTAGAGGCATAGATGTTGCTTGAATCTTTTTCAGGTCTCCAACCTTTCTCACGTATAGGCACATATGTTGCTTGAATGTTTTTCAGTTCTCTAACCTTTGTGAGCAGAGGCCCATATTGTGGACATTTAATAGAGTTACATTTCAATTATACAATTGAAGTTGTTTGAACGTTACTGTGTTTATAAAATTGATTGTGTTTGAACCTTGTGTGTTTTCAAAACAAAAGAAAATGTAAGCTACTTTTATAATATAATAAAACACAAGTTACATGTAAACATGAGATTTTTCTTATTTTAATCTTTCTATTATATTTAAACATGAGATTTTTTTATTTTAATCTTTCCATAGTACAAGAAATGTGGATATAATTACATTTGAATTATAATACTTACATTTGAATTATAATGAATTACATTAGAACTATAAATTTCACATTAATGAGTTCCATTGAGTTCCATTTTTTATGCGTTGCATTTTTTTATTATAAATTTGACATTGATGAGTTAAATTCATATTAGTGACAATTCCATCTGACTGTTATCATCCATTCTCTTTGTTGTAATCCATTCTCTTTGTTATATGTAACCTTTTTAATTTTTTATTTTCTAAATTATAAGAAAAATTAAAAATTAAAATTTACAAAAATCAAAATAAAAATTTATATGATTTTTTACAGAATTATATTTAATTGATTACTAAAGTAATTATAAAATTTGGAATATAATTTTTTTACAAAATTATATTTAACTGATTATTAAAGTAATTACACTGTAAGGAGTTTCCCTTTGAAATGAATTGCCCCAGCGGCCACCGTGTCCTATTGTTGACCATGGATTTGTGGGGTTAGACGATTGAATGAAGTGTGATCGTTGATCCAACACTGATCCAAAGCTGAACGGTTAATGAGGAAGCGAGATGGACGCATCACGAGCGAGCAATTCGTTTTGCAACTGAATTATGCTTGGCTCACACTGCCAACAAGGGCTCTTCATGGACTCCAGCTCTGAACCTCTGCCTCGTGCGCAAAAAAAAGACCATCACGGTGATGAAGCAGAAGAAATCCTCCCTCATAATGCTGGGGAGAAAATGGAAGTTCATACACTTTTTCAGGAGACCGATGACTATATTTTGAATCTTCAAATGCAAGTTCAAAGTTTGGAAGCTCTTGCAGATTTCTACACTGTGAAATCTGTAGGTCGTGTGGTCGAGTCTGCCCCACTACAGGATTGATGAGCATCCTGCACTGCACAGGTCTCATATGATATATACACCGGCTTGCTTGCTTGTTTGTATAATTTTAACTATGCAGTGTATATATGAAGGCAATGAGAATTTAGTTGGTCATAATGTTTCTCATTGTATGGTATGGTTGTATAAGGCCGATAAATTTACTCTCTGTAAAAGTATTGCTCCTATTTCTTAATATCTTAAAGGGGTGAGGATTAAATATGGAAAAATGGCTTGCTATTTTATAGAACACCCCACAAAGAAGAGTATTGAAATATGGAAAGAAATGGATCTGAGACGAGCAGAGAAAGAGGAGCGCAGAAGAGCTAGAGGCATACTGAGAAGTGAATCAACATTTTTAGAGTGGCTCGTCGGTGTTGTTCCATGAATGACGCTGAAGAATAAAACTCGCTCCCACACAGAACGAGTTTTTCAGTCCACCTCTTGTCCTCCTCAGCCCTTATGACGGCACGTCAGCCCTTATATATAAAGGTGCAACGATGTTTACACTGCAAAATGCATATTGGTTTTCACATTTGTCTGTTTTTGAAATTTGTACTTTGTGCTCATAGAAGCGAGATATTCTATAAGATGTGTACTTCGTGCTTGTAGAAGTGAGGTATCGGCTTAACGCTGTTTGTTTTCCAAGTTTGTTTATCAGAATGTTTCAATAGATAAATGTGTATCTAATTTGGTATCTATTTATCAATAGATACATGTTAATCTAATTTGGGATGTATTTATCAGGAGATCAAAAATAGGCTTTATAGATGTATTTTTTTTTAATTTTATTTATATTGGATTTTTTCTGTAATGAGAATTTTTGTATTAAAAAAAAATTACTACTGGAACATGCTACTAAAGCAGTATATAGGAATGAAGGTTAAAATTGTTGTATTAAAGAAATTGTTATTAGACCATGTTGTTAAAAATTATTCAATAAAGGTAAAAGAACGAGGACAAAAAAACCATACTTTTCTTGACAAAAAGCGAGCAAGGGATTCAAGACTAGATCTACTAAAAATAAAATACATTGTTTTTTGAATCCATGAATAGATTCTTACAAATTGCTTGCACAAGGTACTATAAAAATAAAACATCTCTAAAATTTAAGTGAAACCATCTTTTTACTATATCTGTAGGAAGATCAAGACACCAAATTTTGGAGATTTCTTACTTCGATATTTTCTATATTTTATTAATGGTTAATAACATTGATTAATTTTTAGAACATTTGAAAAAAAAAAGATTACATGTTTTTCTTCTTTACTTCTTACTTCTTTTTTAAAACGCTGTTTTTGTCCTTTCCTTAGGTGAAACCTCTTCCTCAATAGGTGAATTGATTATCTCTGATTGCACTAGATCTAGAACTGCCTGATCAAAATGGGATATTGAATTAATCATTCAACATTGACTTCTGCTTCTGTAGAGTGCAAAATTCCAAATATATTTCTAGAGGGAGAATGGAACTACGTGATCGAAATGGGGTATTGAATTAATCATTCAACCTTGACCTCTACTTCTGTAGAGTGCAAAATTCCAAATTTTTTACTCGAGGGAGAATGTTGGTGAGAGTCAAATCTATTAGAATGAGGCCTTTTGTGTTTCCTTGGAATTTGTTTCAATGTTCATTGCAATTTATTAGTTTGAGAAGATGACGATGAAATAGAAAGAAGTTGAGATATTATAGTATTTGGACAAATTTTGGTAAAACACATACTTATCGCAAAAATTACATTTGAAAGGAACTTGCTCATAATCTAGAACCTGAAGATGACTTGGACCCTCCAAGTCAGCTAAATTACCTTTGGAAGTTTTGCAAAATACATTTCAATGCAAATTTTGGCATGCTAGAAGTTGTATTCCTTGGACTGTAAACTAGTAATATAGTAGGTCAAATTACTTTTGGGAGTTTTGCAAAATACATTTCTAACAGAAATTTTAGCACATGAGAAGTTGTATTCCTTAAAGTAGTAATATAGCAGGCCAATTTGTCGATAGATTTAAAAATACCAAAAAAAAAGGGGAAGATATGAAAGGGGGAAGATATGACAATTCGATCCCAGCAGGCGTAGAAAATTTCTATGTTAGGATTAGAATTCAAAGTCAAATAGATGAGAAACATTTTCCTAGAGTCTATGAAGCAAGGCTCAGATCTGAAGATCAGATCTCTGTCCTCACATTCAACAATAAAAGCATGATATCACAATAAAAGCATGCTATTTGTTTCCACATTACAAAGTACCAATGAGTTCATGATGTACCTAATTGTTAGAAATCCATTCTAAAATAGAAGTATAATTAGGGAAAAGGCGGATAACCTTACCCACCAACCCTTTTTTTCCTTCAAAATTTTTACATTCTCGTTGACCGCAGAAGAAAATTCCAAATTAAGAGAAGGAATTGTGCTAGTTCCTTTTACAAAGCTACTTAGGTGAATAGCTGAACCATGGGGCAGTCAAAGACTGCCCAACAAAGAACTCTTTAAATCAACAACTCTCATTTGTGGGCAAATTCTTAAAACTCAACCATCAACCAGTAAGGACACAACAGAAAACACAAATCAACAAAAACGAAACTCACAAACATAATAAATCCTTAGTCATGGAAAAGGACTCTTGGAATGAGTAGAAGGCGGCAGCTAAGCTAGCAAACAAAAATTGCAAATTCCTGCAGCAGCTGATGGTGATGGCTAGGATTACCCTAGCTGCTGTGTCGGGCTCTTTTTTTCATTTTTTGGTATACGTGCTTATCAGATCCTCCCCATGTTAACATGGATGTATTTTAATGGATTTTAATGATGTAGTTGGAACTGTAATTAAATTTTTTCTGTGCAATAAGTAAAATGAGAAAAGCAAGTGTCTTCATATGGCCACCTTGTTGAAGCAAGCGCAAGTAGAACAACACTTTAACGAGACTCGTTGTTAACCTACCGGGATATTCATTTTTCCCCTTTAATCACATCAACAACCTTTCTCCATAAACTTGTTGGCTTTATGAGATTTCTGAGTAGAATTTCGCCCTTTTTTAATAATTTAGATTTAAAAGAGTGACAGTTATAGATGAAAATGAAAACAATTGCAGCCTGCTGCTCATAGAATCTTTTTATTGAAAAATTGTTATGCCCAGCTTACTCATACCTATTCCTATAGACTTGGCATGTATATTGCCTAAAATACTTGTTTAACCAAAAATCTACCACAACATAACTAGCACCAAAGATTACAGAGAATTTGGCCCTCGAGGGGCTTCTTCATTCGTGCTAATATAGGAGTCTGCACCGCATGCTTGACTGAGCTCATATTTACATCAAACAAGTCCATTTATTGGCCTGGAACATGGCAAACTCTGCAGATGGCTTGTAGGGATGCTGAATCTCTGAAGTTGCTCCTTCGCACATGTTGGACCGAAATGAGAATAGGTCTGAAGATTTTCCGTAATTTGGTGACCAGAGTATACAGGAAACCCAATTTGTCTTCACCTGCTTATATTTCCTCTTGTGAGCATGCATACAAGCTCCAAAAACATGCTCCCATTCATTAGATGCCAACATTTTGATGGCAGATTCAATTGCACACTGATCCCTAACACAATTTTCAGCTGTTTCTTTGTATTTCAAATCTCCCTACCATCTGGTCCATTTGCAGGATGCATTTGCAAATTCGCATTAAGCCTTATAAACATTGCATTCACACAGGACACCACACCCTGCTAGACTGGCAATGAACCATGATGGCACCTAAGTCACAACAGCACTGAGATAGTTCTTCTTCAACCTGTGACCCCTAGAGTGCAATCTGAAACTGATGTCATTTTCTAGCTGAATCAATAATGTAATGACTAGTGAATTCACCAGGCTTCTAGCTTGCTCGACAGAGATCATCAATGCAAAACCCAAAACTCCTAATATCAGAGGAATCCAACTTGAAGGGCTAGCTAATACAATAAACCCAACACCCAAGAAGTGGGAAATAAAACCACAGGCAACAGTCTTCCTAATTATTATACAGTTAATAAATCCTATTGTTAGTGAGTATGAATGTTGAAGGAAAGGTCTCTGTAGTGGCTTTAACTCCCATTTCTCACTTACGTACTTGAACTAACAGTCTAACACTTGGGGAAACAAGACGAACTTGTGTATATAGTAAGGTTATATCATGGGACGGGAGAGAAGGCTGAGCAGCCCTCGCTGCCATTTATATGAAATACTCTTCTTAAAATGACCGACGTACTTCTGTATATAGTAAGGTTATATCATGGGATGCGAGAGAAGGCCAAGCAGCCCTCGCTGTCATTTATATGAAATAGTCTTCTTAAAATGACCCCCAAATTAGTCCCCGGCTCTGCCCTTGAATTAAGACCCCCATATTGGCCCCGAAACATTTATATCAATGTGGAAAAAGTCGAAGTTGAAGTCAGAATTACGGAAAGGGTCCAAAAGTTTATATCAATGTGGAAAAAGTCGAAGTCGAAGTTGGAATTATAGCAAGGGTCCAAAAGTTGAAAAACTCGTTAAAAAAGTCGGCAAAATTAAAAAAACACAAAAATATTCATTTATTTTTTATTTTTTTTAACATCTACAGTATTCACAACATCAAATAAATGCATTTCCACATAAACATGTAAGGAAAGCTAATATATAATATGTATATGAAGTCTAGTGCTACATCACATATCAAAATAGTGAATCAACTCCTGAATCTTGAGTTTTGTCCGAGTCTCAATTCTTAAGACAACAGACTTTTTGGGTCAACTCCTGATAAAATCAGGAATATAACGAATAAATCGCAATTTTTTGTTTTTGAAAAAGTCTGAAAAAAATCAGAGGATTAAATAGTTTTGTTGAAAAAATCGCAATTTTAGAATTTAATCCTGATTTTTTGCAAACTTTTTCCACATTAATTACTTTATATGAAATCTACGATTGAATTGAGTGTTTGGCCCTTGAATCTATGATTGAATGGAGAGTTCTTAGGGCTTGAAATACTTCAATTTTGATAATATTTTTCTTTCTCGGATGAGAACTGTGTATAGGAATTTTCAAAATCTCCTATCATTGCTTGAACTCTATGAATGAGTCGATCAAGACATTTTCTTGTGGAGACATTCGAAAATGCAAATTTCAAATTACAATGGTGGAATCCCCACCACTGTTACACATGTTATTTCCCCAAAAATCTCCTATCATTGCTTGAACTCTATGAATGAGTGTAGCAAGACTCGCTTGAACTCTACAAGAGAAATTTCTTATTGTCACATTCGACAATACAAATTTCAAATTACTAGGTGGAACCATTATAACACATTTTATTCCCGTTGCCCTAAGCAGTTCAAGGCCTTGATAAACTGCTAGTTCCTCTTTCTCACCATTTGTGGCATGACCAAGCCTCTAGCCATAATCAAGTCCCTAATTTTCATTGATCCAATGTGATCACTGCCACCCCTGCTTCCTCTGTACAGACTTTTAGTCTTTCCAAATGGTTAGTAGTTCACTTCGACTCCTTATAACTCAATTTTAGTCAACTAACCAGAAACAATTTACTCTCTTACTCGAAAATTTAATTAATTTAATTAATTATATGTAGAAGTAAAAAATTTGTATATTTTGATGTTTTGTATTCTTGTCCTAATTTTTAGGTCACCTTAGTACAGATTCGAAATAGTGACCATAGAGTAAACATGAATAACTCTGTCATATATGTGTAGGTTTGACGTTTTGTGAGAGTTCCCAATCTACTGTTGCTTTTTATTTGGGATTGAATGCAAAACTATAATTTGAAATATTTGTCACAGTTAATACTATAATCCTTTTGTATCATGGTTAAGAATCTTAATATAAGGTGTTGCATAGTTAAGAAAATTAACATAAGATTTTGAAGACTGATCTGCAATTGGAGAATGGGGGCATCCAAATGGCCAAGGGAAAAAGTATTAATCTATCTGCTACTAGTCGCAGGATAGCTAGTTATATGCGAACAATGAAATTTTAAGTTAATCCTACATTTTAGAGCAGAGTTGTCAAATGGAAGTTTGCGGGGTCTGTTAAATTCGAGTGTTGTTCTTGCCCCACCATTGTTTGATTCTGCCAAGTGACATGTTTGCTGATTCCTTAAGTAATCGCAACTTCTCTTATTTTTACTATGTTGTGTTGTCTTAAATGTGTACCATTCAGTATGGTTCCATATGACACAAAAATGTGTATTTGTACTGTGTTCTCTTGTTTTAAATGTGTACTATTTAGTACATTTCTATATATCACAAACACAAATGACAGCAAAAAGGTCTAGATTTGTGTAGATATTCTAATTTCAGACTAATTTTTGAACTTTAATCAGGAATTTTGCAACAATGTTTATATTATCATGCACCTCCTACACATCAAATCTAAGGTCAGTATTTATATTATCAAGCACCAAGAATCATGAATATTACGACAGTATATTTTGAGGTTTCCGATACAGTCCAATTTACCCATTGTAATCTCATTATGATAACAATTAGCTAGAAGTTTAGTCCTGAAACCTAATACGACAAAGCTTAAGTTTGTCCAATAATGGTTGTACATACTGGGAAAAGAACACTACTGCCTACCAACCTTGTTTGTTTCTTAAAACTAAATAAATACCCAAATATCGTTGAATCTCATTTGGAAACTGATTGATGCTTTGGTAGGAATTTGGAAGTCTGTCTTTACACTGGTGACGCACTAGGGATGAGCTGGTTGGAAATCTGAATATGTTTGCTTGCTGGCACCTGAAGGCAAGGTTTGGAGTTCTTTTCCCTTTAGTGATAGTAGTTAATATTGTTTTCACATATTCCCCTCAGTGATATCAAAATTACTACTGTTTACATCTTTTTTGATTGCTATGAACTAAAGGCAAGGTTGGAGTTCTTTTCCCCTCGGTGATGGCAATTTTAATATTGTTTTACATGCCTTCTCTGTCAGTGATGGTACATTTATTCATCCTTCAGCTAGGGATTGAAGATCTATCCTGATCCATAGTACTCACTTTGAATGGGGAGATACATGAACCTTGTACCTCATAAACTTGACCAATTATTGACTCTGTGGTGATCAAATTCTGGTAAGCCTCTAACATAGGGTGGAGTCTATACTCTAGAAAACATATGTATGTATGCTTTATACATTTACCATTACTTCCAGTGCTTCTATGGCTTCTTTGCTTAATAAATGTCATTTTGACCATCCTTACGGAGAACTTAGCACTTAATTTTAATAAAACGTGTAATTTATAATTTGGATTTTTGGGTTTATATGGAGGATATATCCTAAAAATACTAAAATGGTAACACTTTCTAAACTCTTCAACACTTTCCAAACACTTCAACTTTTGGCTCTCATGGACTTGAGTATACAATTCGCACAATGTTGCATGTTGTCAGCTAAGTTTGTAGGTTGATACATGTTTGGTGATCTAGTTGCAGGTTTTTTTGAAGTTTTACATCTTTTTATCCTTTTTTTTCAAAAGAAAATACTTCGCGGAAAACCTTCTAAGTTCTAAGTACTTTCCTATGATCTGTGAATGGTAAATGAGGTAAACGTTGATCCTGATTCTGGAGCGTAATATAAAGAGGATCAAGAAAGTCGAACTTGTAACCTCTCAAATTTGGGAAAAGATCTCATGTCTGGTTCATCTTGAACTAACCCCTGAGGCTCTACATTATTCTACTCGTAAAGCAAGCATTCACAAATTTAGCTTTTCAGGTTTTTCAATTTTCATATCTTCATTTTTTGGTTTATCAATTTATGTTAAACTGCTCTCATTGTGTTTCATCATTTTTTTTTCTATTTGTCAGTGTGGCATGAATCTGGTAAACCTTTCCACTTGACTAAATAGAGTTTATAAATTGATGGACTTGTAATTGGTCATTCAACGTTGCCATGGTTCATCATTTGACCTTGTGTTAGATATATAAATGTTTGAAACATTGAAATTTTAAGTGATGTATATCGATGATTGCCTTGTCATTAGAATTTTACATGGTTCAATTTTCTTTTTCTTTTAAGTTTTAACTTATCTCTTTTGTTTTTTACTTTACTTTGTTGCAGAAACCTTTAGGAAATCACTCCTCTTAGATGTACCATCACTTACTTTAATGGGAATACCTTTTTATTTTTATGAAAGGCTACCTATTTATTGTGCTTGAACTATTTGACACCTTTGTTGACCTATTCATATTGGTAATTCCACTAAGTTCACAACTCTGGACGATAAGGAGGGGTGGTTTTCTTGTACTATATTGACACTAGTTAAATTTCATTTTGTCTATATGCTCTCTAGAATTTATCTGCAACATGTTTCCAGAACTTTATTTACCATGTTTTTTGTACCATCGATTTGCAAATGGGAAAAAATGTACCAATGACTTTGAAAATAAATATACTTGTCAATTGTAATTGTTTTTCGCACTCCATGCAAATGCACACTATCCTTGACCGAAGAAAATGATTTATTACCTATATGTTTTGAGATCGTTCCGATATAAAATTTTCGAAGATTTCCAACAAACATTTGTCTCCTATTTAAATGGCTGGTTGAAATTATTTTATGCAACACTCCCCTTTAATTTCAAAAAACAAAAATTTAAACTAAGACATTTTCTGGTCTGAGTCTAAGCTATGCTTACAATTTTTATTTTTTATTTTTTACATCAGTTGGATTTCCTTTTCTTTTCTTCATTGCTTTAGCTTTGGCTTTTTGTTGTAAGCTTCAGATTTCAGTGTCTTTATTGGCTAGTTCAACTGTTCGATTGTTCCAAGTTGTCCATGCATGTCCTCCATTTCTTCAAAAATTGGCTTGTATGTAAATGAATACCACATGTCACCTTCCATAGCTTGCTCTTCATCAATTTTTTCCAAAATAAATCATAAAAATATTTTGTCTCTCAAGGACACTATTGCATGGAAATTTCATTTACATTTTTATTTTCTACAACATCCATGTTGCCTTCAACATTCATTGTTGCAACTTCTATGAAAACATCAATAACACATGGTGTTTCAAGCCATGTTTCAAGAAGTTTTAGTGTGAGAAATTCTCAATGAATACATCAACCTCTTTTTCAATGAAGATAAGTTATTGTAGCATATGTCGCTAATCAATGCTAATGGCATGTCCGTGTTTATTTCAAAATGATTTAATGTATCTAACATCATCTACAATATAATCTGAAAGACAACCCATCAATCATAACAAACCATAGTAGCTAGACTCTTTTAATATCTTAAAAAAAACCAATGGATGCAACTTTGCGAGAAAAAAATGGCATTGCCACAGTAATATAAATCATAGCAGAGATCTTCATTCATATTATATATATATAATATATATATATATATATATATATATAATATTATATATAGATATATATATATATATATATATATATATATAGATAGTATATATATATAACGAGTATGTACTATAGAGATTTATTTATCTCAATGATAATTTGATATTCTTTTAGTTATGACAAAAGAGTAAAATATTTAAAATAGAACATGGACTATAGAAATTTATCTTAATTAATGATAACTTGAGATTCCTATCCCAGGCTGCATTCATTGTATGTAAATGAAAAATTAATAGATCAATTTAATATTAATTTTGACGGATTTGATTACTTATTCTTCCCCACTCTATGCCTTACGGCGTTTCCTTTGCAGCATAAGGTGCAAATGCTAGTTATAACTTACATCAAACTGCATCGAATTTAAATGAAGCTAAACTATAAAGGAATTGGATAGAAACTATGCTACACCATAAAAGAAAATTGAACTGGTGGAGAAACAAAATATTGAACACATTGGAATGTTTAAACGTACATGCAAATGAAAATACGACAATTTCAATTAATGGGAAACTATAATGATTTAATGATATTAATAGAATGGAATAGTGATTGGATGAGAAGGAAATTCAATTAGGAGTGGAGAAACTAAGCAAAGAATGGAGAGATGGGATAATTTAATAACCAATAGAAATTACTTTTAAAAAATCAATTATTAGCTTGATAATTTAATAAACAATGGAAAATACTTTCAGAAAATCAAATATTAGCTAGATTGGTAACTAATAGATAATAATTTCAGAAAATTAAGAGAAAGAAAAATCATAGAACTCTTGATTTCAGTCATTATAGGTTGAAAACTTAACATAAAGAAAACTGAAATAGAAGGACTAGGGTTTCAAAGACTAGAGGAAATGTACCTATAATTGGAGCCCAGCGAGTTATAGCTGGCTCTTTAATCGGAAGTTCCTATCCATCATAACAATACAATAGAAAATAATCCCTTCACTAATTTTCAAGGAAATAAAAGAATTTCCACTTCAAAAACTAAATGAAACTAAACAATAGAGGAATTACTTGAAACAAAATGAAACTAAGCTACAAAGGAATTACTTGAAACTACATCAGGGTACACCAGTCGATGGAATGATGTCATGGCTAAAAAAGCCAACATAAAATACACTCAAAAATTAAAAGAATATACCCTATTCCTTGTGTAGTTTGACCTGAGGAAACCTCGATTTCCATCATTATAGGGCACAATAAATTAACAAAAAGAAAATTGAAATGAATGGGATCGTTGAATTAGAGGAATTGAGGAGGAGAATATCCGACCCTTCAATGGGAGGTTCCTATCCATCACAACAATACAACATAAATCCCTTCAATAAATTTCAAGGAAATAAAAGGAATGCCCTGGAGTTGAGTTTTGGTATAAATTAATTAAAAAAACTATGGCGTCTATCAAATTAGAGAGAAATAGAGCACAAATGAATCAATATAATATGTACCTGAAATTAAAAGACGTAGAGAATATAGCCGCCTTTCCTTTGAAGCTAGGGAGTTGTTTCCGTGGTAGTGGATGATCCAATTGCCTCCTTATACAACATGACTGAGTTTGCCTCATATGACAGACATGGTACAGGCACACGTGCAAGAACACAAAATGAGATGCCCGAGAACATATACCAGACCAAGCCAAACCAAACACACATAAACATACCAAATTAGATCATCGGACCAAACAAGAGGTACATGACAAGAAGGAAGTAAATGAGAAATTTCTGCAATATTTGATAGATATACGTAGGGTTTTTCTCAACAGATATATTGGCCTCCTTTTTTGAATAAAGGATTCAAAGACAAATCCGTTTCTCTTCCAAAAATCGGAGGGAATTTAAAATTGGTCTACCCCACCGTCCTTTAAAAAAGGAGACATAAACGTTCATGTTTTTTATCCTTTAATTTCGATTCAGGCTTTAGGTTTTTCAGTTTGTTTTAATCACTTCTTTTTATGATCTTTGATTTAACGCTACTTTTCTAAAATTAAAATAAGGCTCATATGATCTGGGCAGAAGATCAAAGGAGGCCAAATTTTTAAGAAATTAGAAATGGAATTGTCATATGACTTCGGCATAATCTAATGATTGACCAACTGAGGCCAAATTTTTAAGAAATTAGAAATGGAATTGTGAGTTAGGTTAGCTATCCTACCTTTTCTTTAACAGATATATCGACGTATTCTCTTGAATAATTGTTTCACAAAAAAACTCTTATTTCTCCCACATATGAGTGAAAACAAACTTTAAAAATTAATTACGCTCATCTATTAGCTATGTTTTTGTTAATGTGTTAACTATTTTTTATTACTTGTTTTTTAATAATAAATGCATTATACAAATATCCTCTGAAATTTTGTAACAATATATAGAGGGTTTCTTTTAATGGATATATTCACCTCCCTTATTGAACAAATTTTTCTTTTATTTAATTGCACAATTGTTTCATAAATACACTTGTTGAAATTGTTTTATGAAAGGTTGATAAAGTGGATGATAGGGTAAGCATGATTATGCATCACTACAAATGATCTTTTATTTTTGTTTTTGTCATAGACTTCTCAACTAAATGTGCATAAGTGAAACAAGTAATCATTACTTGATTGATAATTTAATGCAAGCGGGTTCTATTTTCAAATTTAATAGATGTGAAGTTAAACAATAATCTTGGTGTCATAAACCTACTACTCATCTAAAATAAGGTTATGAGGTATATGAATAGTTAGAATAGATCATTCAATGGGTATCTTGACAAATGGATATTGTATGAGAAATCATTTAAATGGGATGATTTTCTTAAGTGCTATTTAAAAAAAACAAAAACAAATTCCATTCAATTTTCTTTCATATAGATATGAATCAGGAAGAGGTAAAGGATTCATGGAATTTAAATACCAATCATTTTGAAATTTCATTTAATGAGGATAGAAAGGTTGTCAAGGAACCCTTCAAACCTAAGGGTGTAATGAATATACTATAGGATGTAATAATTTTTTGGACTAGTGATCCTAAATATTAATATGAAGGTGTATCCATGGAAGAAACACCTCAATTGATGAAGAAAGTCAAGTGAATAACAATCAAGGGAATATTATTCATGTCTTTGAAAATAAATCCACCATGTGCATAGTATGAGTATTGATGGAAGCCATCTAGAAAGTTTTTCTTCAAATCCATAAAGAATACATTATATATTTTTAAATCCTAGAGGAGTGAATACAGAAGGAAGATTTAAAGATTTTAAAGATATAGAAGTTGATAGTGAAGAAAATTAATATGAGGAAGGGTATGCCACTTATTTTTGTAGTGTTGTTATTTGATTTGATATTGTATATAAGAAAAATATTATATCCATAGGGGCATTGATAAAACATAATATTACTTATTAACTACTTTCAACAATGAATACTGGTTTTCAATGCTATAGGTTGGTTTATTATGGCTAGAAAGCTATTTACTTATTATAAAATCAAAAAGAAATTTTGTCCTTCTATCTTGAGAAGGTGCAGATCCAAAAGGAGTAAAGTGACATGATTATCTAACTAATGATAATAGCTTTGCACCACTAGTAATCGATATTGATTTCTTAGTTAAATATATTAATTTATGTATTGTGGGCATTCTCTCTTATTGCCAACATTTAATTTTAGTGTTAAGTTTTGTATAACCATGGGAATAGGCTGACCCAATTGAATTATGCACATCTTTCTCTTCATAATGTTAGATCATAATAGTTTGTATTATATTAAAATTTATGGATAAATAACATATATGATTCTTGATCCTATTTCTCTTCACAACCAATATTAATACTAATGTTGTCTTGTCAATGTGGAGAAACCATCAGCCCATCCAAGGAGCTCCATAATTGATTACATTTTCATTTTGAATTCCCTTAATATAGTATTCATTATACAAGTTAGGTTATCTATCTCTTTATTATAATAGTAAGCTCCATTTAATTGCCAAATGAATCATAATCCCAGTTTTTAAAATAGTTATGTTTCTTTCATTGTTAGGATATGCATAAACATGTAATAGAGCTAGAATATCTTGATATCATGGCTTGAATTCTTGGTAAAACCAATAACTTATGGTTTTGGCATATGTATGATTTTAGTTTGAGTAAAAAATTGAACCCTACTTGCATGAATTGAAATTACAAGATTTTTCCCATTAGTGCAAGAAGTTGAAGATTATAGTTCTCTCAACAATCCCACAAAGGTATTTTGTCCCCAAGAAAAAACACATGATATGAGAACCCATTAAGGAGTATCATTGTGAATTCTTCTGATTAAAAAACATGCATGTAAAATTGAAATGTTGGTTGAAACCTTGGCTTCATTAAGTGTTCGATGATCATTAGAATTAGAAAGCCTTATGATCCTTGTTTGAAGATTACTTGTGTTATAGATTAGAGCTACACCCTTATTCTTAATAAAAAAATATCATGTGACCTTACATGTGACAAGTATTACAATGAGAAAAGGTCCACATTTGCAAAGTCGTTAGTAATCTCATAGTTGAGTTAAAAGAAAGGGCACACTACAAAATACAATGAATATAGAAAGAAAATTTATGTCCAATGGTGAAAACCTTATCCATTTATACTCTTATAAAATAAACTACCTTCTTTTACACTCCTAGCATCAAACAAATTAAACCATGGTGAAATCATAGCACAGTTGAGCAACATAGAGAGAGAAGAAAGAGTGCACATAAAAAGACGGTATTCAATAAAAATATTATGATGTAAGCCCTCTCACCTCCCTTCACTTGTTCTAATAGAATTTATTCACATTGTTGAAATATATTCTCCTTAAGGAAAGTCCAAAATACCCCATCATAATCCTAGGTGTTGGAACAAGGATTGATCTAAATCACAAAGCTTTCCCATGGGAGATATTCTTTCTTGTTAGGTAGGTGGCACTACACACGATTTTTTAACTAATCATCTTAACGTCAAGGATTTCCTTAAAAGTACACCCAATAAACATCTATTCAAAATCACTATGGGATGGGGGAGAAAATATAATAATAAAGGAAGGTCTGTAGTTGCATTTTGAAAATTCGATATGTTAATGTGATGTATGTGTCACAATCACAAATCCTTATTTAAAAAAGGGACTAATATCCTCCCATGATGTATAATTTTTCCAATCACTCTCTATGAATGATCCGGTATCATCTCACTTATAACTCTCTCATGTCATGGAAAATTATCACAATTAATTACATGAAACTTATCAACCTCAATTAAAAAATTGGTAAGGAACTTTACTTGTGCACTCAAGCACTGCGATGGAAACATGTCAACAATATGGAATCCACACTAACAATAACTTTAACACCATGCTCATGTGAACAAACTATATTATTATTTAGTATCAATTGTGTGGTTTTTTATTCAACACCTTCATGCCAACATGACATAAAAAGCATGGACAATAGAATTTTGACTCTTAGCTTCAATTGGTGGGCAATTAAAGCAAGGTATGCGGAAGTGGGAATAGAATAAAGGGTATTAATTGTTGTTAGCCCTTGATTTTATCAATTGTTTTTCCTATCCTATTGAAAATTTTGATACAATTTTCTCAAAAACTTGACTCTCATATAGAAAAGTTATGTTTTCTTTGGTTATTAAGTTTACTTTTATATTTTATTTTTTGTGTGCACAAGATTTTCTTATATTATTAAATTGGAGAATTTGAATTGCATAGGGAGGTTGAGATCCCAAAAAATATAGGATTTAAGGAGAACACCGATCAATCAAATAAGTGATTAGGATTTCAATTAGATTTCCCTGCAATCATACATAGGATGATAGGTTGATATACTAGAGAGCTTATATTTTTTTCAACGTTATTATTTATCTAATACTACCAACACTTGATGTTGAAGTAGAAGAAATCCTATTGCGCTATTATTATGATAGGTTTTCAATAAGAGAATAAGATAAAAAAAAAAATCATCCTTGATCAGGTCCCACTCAACAAGAGATCTGAGAACACATATATGCATCTCTTTCTTATATTTCAATTCTATTTCATTGTTGATTATATACTTTTATGGTAAGACTATTAATTCCTATAGTAAACTAAGATAACTAGTTAATAAATGTTATTTCTAGAATTTATATATTTTGTTTCATGTCTTTGAATAACACTTATCTGATTTATACTTCCTCCATTTAATTTCTACGATTTAGTTTATAATCCTTAGTACTTGAAGCATGTTCGATAAGAAATATAATATTTCTCAAAGATATAAGGATTGGATATCTAATAGAATCCTTTAGTATCTTAGTCCAAACAACGCATTAGCCTATTTCTATGGGAAATTTTAGGGGCTAATATTAGTAGGCTGGCTAATTTTTCATGCTTTTCTCGAAAAAAACATTTGCCAATTTCCAATTTTTTTAGAAATGATTAGCCCAAATTTTAGAGTATAAAATTATTTTACCATAAAAATGGCTAAAATGCATATACACTAATATAAATTATAAATTGAAATAAAAATAGTTTTCTAAAATTTTTGTCAAATATCTTACAATTTACATGTTAGGTACTAGTAACATTCGCCAAGATTTCTAAAATGTAAGATAAAGTTTCATCCTTAAAATTTTACCTACCTATTTCTTTATTCCTTCACAAATGAATTGATATATTTATCCATCGTTGTAAATTGTGAAGGGAGTTACAATAAATATCACAAGATTTATGGTATGAAGCATAGAGAAATGACTTGCTAAACTCCAACATTCTAACTATGCAATTATTTAAAATTCTATTTAATTCCAAATTAAGATCTTTGTAGTTGCATAGATAGTGAATCACACCTCATAAGTTTCCACAAAACATAGGTTGACATTTAAAGTGAGCTAAGATATTCAATATTCATTGTTGCATTATTATACGTTTTAAAATCTATTAAAAAAAATATCATTTCATAACTAGTTTGCATGAATCAACCTAGAGACACATATGGTATATTTTTACGAAAATCATCGTTTTTTGGAATAGCTCAAGTACATACACGTGATCAAGTACAATATAAATAGGACTCTCAAGAAAACATCCAAAATATTCTTGAATAAATTTCTAGTCATCTTGAAGGTGGACTTGGAAATTTTATTAATCCTTTATTTAATCTTGTGAATCTTCTTGCTAATAGAAAAAGTTAAACGTAGTGAAGGATACAAAATATCAAACAAACATGGAAAAATAATAACAATAAGAATTTGAGATATTTGAGTTCTCCATTTCCAAAATCAATTAGAAATGAAGGATGAATAATATCAATCCTATTATTCTTCATTTCCATGGCCTTACTATATAATACCATCACATCTTTCTCTTCAAGTTTGATGTTATCTACGAGACATATGTCCATGCTTTATATGCTAAAAGACTCAAAATTTACGGTTCTACCTTAAAATATTTATATTTTAGGTGCTTCATGAGTTCGGAAGGAAATAAAATTACTAGTTTGGAGCAAGTGATGTTGGATTTTAAGCACAACAAGAAGGTCTAGTTGTGTAAAAAATAACTACACTAGCAATTACAAGTCAGCTGGAGAAGAGAGAATGAAATAGAACTCAAATAGACTAAGAGATCAGAATACCAATTTTAATTCTTTATCAAGATACTAAATAATTTCTTGAATTGATTACAAATGAATAATATTAGTAGAAAATAAATTCTCCTTCTGCATGAAAAACTAGTAGAAAATAAAATCTCCCTTAGTTCTAATCAACTAGCCCAAAAATGGAGTTATATGGCCTAAAATTGAGTGAGATTTAATAGTTAGGATCAATAATAGAGTTTGATAAGGATAGGGTGAGTGATAAATAAGTAAGAATTGCAATAATAACAGGCACATTCAACTCTTAACACAAGAAATTAAGAAAGATCTCAAGGATAGGACTAAATGTCAAAGGATATGGTTTCCTAGGATAAAGTGTTTTGAGGATAATGTTTTGGTTAAGGTATTTCACCATGAATAAGATGGAAATGTTCACTTGTCGATAAATATTCTAGAGATAATTAAGAATGCATTAATGGATAAAATATATCCATGTTATCACCTAGTTACTCCCATATATCATCCTACATAGCATCCCTTGCTAAAAATAGATATACTTTAAATACTAAATGTTAAAAATAATAGGACCACCTAAAGGGTAGGAAATGTAGGGTAGGTAAGGTAGGTAATTTTCATCTACACCAAAACCCCCTTGAACCACAACTATTATGTGCCCAATAAATGAGTCTCAATAATTTATAGCCATGTTAGGTACTTAAATACAAAACAACTATATTAGCCGTAACAATCTATAGCCATCATAGGCACTCATGCAAGAAAGAATTTATGAAAAATGCTACTTTTTAAAACAGTAGGTAAAGTGGGGAAATAATGGCAATAAAACTTCCTTCCCCCAAAAAATAGAAGAAGCATACTATGTGTTAGAGTCATATAGTGATAGGATTCATAACTTTTGAATTGGCTGAGATTAAGTCTTGTAATACTGCACATACCTTTGCTTTTGCAAATGTTTTCCATATTAAAATTAAAAAAATGTAAAGAGGGTATGTCCTAAAAGAAATATCAAAGCACAAAAAGAATAAGAAAATATTAAAAAAATGAAAAAATATGAACCCCAAACAAAATAAGATCATGAAAGTGTGCAAGTCCAAGTGCCACTACTCTTTACTTTACTATTTAGAATAATGGTTGTGTGGAGCTTGTCAAACATGCCACAACCCATGATAGTCAAACTATTTAATCTTGACTATTCAAATTGGGAAATGTTGGATTGGAAGGAAAAGAGCACAATATTGTTGTGTATACCAAATTTATTGTTGTTGAATGTATTAGGTGAAGCTACGGTGAAGGATTTGTTGGTCAAGTTAGGGAATTTGTACCAATATAAGTCTCTGGTGAACAAATTGTTCCTACAAAAAAATATGTATAACCTAAGGATGAAGGATGGAGACTCAGTGATAGAGCATTTAATGCATTTAATAATGTGGTAAGAAAGTTGTTATTTCTTGAAATGAAAATTTCAGATAAAGATAACTGCATAAGTTTGTTGTGTTCTCTACCAGATTTGTGGGATAGTCTGGTTGTTGCAATAGGTAGCAATACAACTACCGAGAATTTGGATGAAATAGTCTCATCCTTACAATCAGAGAAGATGACACCAAAAAATATGGAGAGACAGAATGGATATGCCTTGTATGTATGAAGACAGTGCTTGAGTAGGAAGAAAAAGTCCTTCATTGCTAGATCTAAATCTAGAGGGAGATCTAAATGTCTACGAAAACCTGTAAATTTATGTTAAAAATGTGGAAAGCGGGGGCACTGCAAGAAATACTGTATATCTAAAGCCATTGAGAAATGAAAGGGATATTGTGATGCTCCTTTTGTAGAGGTGAAATCCACCTCAGATGAAGGTGGGGATGTGTACATATCTTCTTCTTCAAGTACACATGTAGATCATGATGCATGGTTGATTGAATACGGTGTATCCTTTCACTTCATTCCGCACAGGGAGTTGTTCTATGAGTATCAAAAATATAATGGTCATGATGTCTTCTTAGGGGATGATAGGTAGGCTAGAATCATCAGACACAAAAAAGTAATGCTGACGTCGAGAGGTGGAAGGGTTAGAACACTTCTTGGTGTTCTACATATTCCTACATTGGCTAGAAATCTCAATTATGTAAGTAAGATGGATGATGTACGTGTAAAAATAGTGTTCGAAAAAGATATCCCTAATATGATTCGGTGAGTACTCGTATTGATGCGAGGATTTCGTATTCAAACTATGTATAAGCTTTTTAGTAGCACTATTATTGATGAGTGCAACAATTTTTTGGTTTTGAAAGTGGAGCATAAAAGCTAGTGGTCTCTGAAGAAAAGACCATGTTAAGGCATCTAAGGATTGGATATATTGGAGAGAAGGGCCTTCAAATACTACACAGTAATAGTATGGTAGAAGGTATGTATAATTTCTGTGTGGATTTTTATTTCTATGAAAATTATGTATATGGGAAAAAAATTGGGTGAGTTTCCCCACTGGTACTAAGAGCGCAAAAGGGATATTAGAGCTTGTGCACAGTGATGCGATTGGACCTATGTCATTTCCATCACTGGGTAAGTCTATGTACTATGTTTCCTTTATAAATGATTTCTCAAGGAATACATGGATATATGTCCATAGGAATAAATAGGATGTCTTTGACAGGTTTTAAGAATTTAAAGCTTTGGTGGAAAAACAAACAGAGAAGAAGATGAAGTTATTGGGGACAGATAATGGTGGAGAGTTTTGCAAGAAGGAATTTGAAGAGTTTTGTAATAGGTGTGGTATAGCACGACTAAAGACTACTCCATACAAACCTCAAAAAAATGGAATTGTAGAAAGAATGAATAGGATGTTGATGTAATGGGGAAGAAGCATGCTTAGTGGTGGGAGGTTAGGACAATACTTCTGGTTAGAGGTAGTGGAGACTGCATGTTACCTGGTTAACAAATCACCTTCATCAGCGTTATAGGATAAGACTCCACATGAGGTATGGACTAGTAAGAAACCCTCTCTTTCACATATGAGGTTATTTTTATCTAATGAATATGTACATGTTCCAAAGGAGAAAAGAACCAATTTGGATAGTAAATATGAAAAGTGCATATGTTTTAGGTATAAGGATGGTTTAAAAGGTTATAAGTTTCTGAATCTAGAAACAAGGAAGGTTGAATATAGACAAGATGTGGTGTTTAGAGAGGTGAAGTATGTTATTAAAAATAAAGTTCTACCAAAGGAACCTGAGAAAATAGAGTTTTAGCTAAAGTAGGAAGAACCATACTCTATAATAGAACAAGAATCGGAAGAGGAAGAGCCACAAACTCTAGCTTTGATAAGCATAGTTTGAGAGTGAAGGCAACTAGAAAGGTACAATCCATCTTCTTTTTATTAAATTTTTTCTTTATCTATTACTGATGATGATCCCTGAGCTATTGAGGAGGTAGTAGATTGAGAGGATGGAATGCTTTGGAAAGAGCCCATGCTTGATGAAATGGCATCTTTAGATAAAAACGAGGCTTGGGATCTAGTGAAGTTTCTAGCTGGAAAGAAACCCATTGGAATAAAATGGTTGTTTCAGAAGAAGATGAATGCAGAAAGCAAGGTGGAGAAATACAAAGCTCGTTTGGTAGAAAAAGGTTATTCCCACGTACCAAGAATTGATTTTGGTGATATTTTTATGATGTTGCCAAGTTAGTTTCTATTAAATTACTTTTATTTGTTGTTGTTTCTTTTGATTTTCTACTATAACAGATGGATGTGAAGACAACATATCTTCATGGGGATCTAGGAGAGGAGGTCTACATGAAGCAACCTAAAGGGTTTGCGGTGAAGGGTAAGAAACAACTAGTATGCATGTTAAAAAAGTTGTTGTATGGGTTAAAAAAGTCACCAAGGATGTGGTATCAGAAAATTGATACATATATACAGGGACTTGGCTTCAGATGGATAGATGAGTGATAAATAAGTAAGAATTGAAATAATAATAGACGCATGAAACTCTTAACACAATAAATTAAGAAATACCTCAAGGATAGGACTAAATGTCAACAGATTAGGTTTCCTAGGATAAAGTGTTTTGAGGATAATGTTTTGGTTGAGGTATTTCACCATGAATAGTAAGGAAATCTTCACTCGTGGATAAATATTATAGAGATAATTAAGTATGCATTAATGGATAAAATATATCGATGTTACCACCTAGTCACTCCCATATATCATCCTACATAGCATCTGTTGCTAAAAATAGACATATTATAAATACTAAACGTTAAAAATAATAGGACCACCTAAAGGGTAGGAAAAGTAGGGTAGGTAAGGTAGGTAATTTTCATCTACACCAAAAATCCCTTGAACCACAACTATTATCTACCCAATAAATAAGTCTCAATAATTTATAGCCATGTTAGGTACTTAAATACAAAACAACTATATTAGCCCTAACAATCTATAGCCATCATAAGTACTCATTCAAGAAAAAACTTATGAAAAACGCTACTTTTTAAAACATTAGGTAAAGTGGGGAGAATAATGGAAATGAAACTTTGTTCCCCCAAAAAATAGAAGAAGCATACTATTTGTTAGAGTCCTATAGTGATAGGATTCATAATATTTGAATTGGCTGAGATTAAGCCTTGTAATATTGTACATACTTTGCTTTCTACAAATGTTTCCCATATTGAAATTAAAAAATTGTAAAGAGGGTATGTCCTAAAAGAAATATCAAAGCACAAAAAGAATAAGAAAATACCAAAAAAATGAAAAAATATGAACCCCAAACAAAAGAAAATCATGAAAGTGTGCAAGTCTAAGTGCCACTACTCTTTACTTTACTATTTAGAATAATGGTTGTGTGGAGCTTATCAAACATGCCACAACCTATGATAGTCAAACTATTTAGTCTTGACTATTTCAAATTGGAAAATGTTGGATTGGAAGGAAGAGAGCACAATATTGTTGTGTATACCAAATTTATTATTGTTGAATGTATCAAGTGAGGCTATGGTGAAGGATTTGTTGGTAAAGTTGGGGAATTTGTACCAATATAAGTCTCTGGTGAAAAAATTGTTCCTACAAAAAAATGTGTATAACCTAAGGATAAAGGATGGAGACTCAGTGACAAAGGATTTAAATGCACTTAATAATGTGGTAAGAAAGTTGTTATTTCTTGATATAAAAATTTCAGATAAAGATAAGTGCATAAGTTTGTTGTGTTCTCTACCAGATTTGTGGGATAGTCTAGTTGTTGCAATAGGTAGCAATACAACTACCCATAATTTGGATGAAATAGTCTCATCCTTGCTGTCAGAGGAGATGAGACGAAAAAATATGGAGAGCCAAAATGGAGATGCCTTGTTTGTATGAAGATAGTGCTTGAACAGGAAAAAGAAATTCCATGTTGGCATTACGATTCTGGTTGGTACTATGGCACAGGTGTTGTACTTGATGGCAACTCATAGTGGCAAATCTCAGTTTAGGCACTCAAAATCATGGAAATTAAGATACCCGCAAGTAATCCTAGAAGCCGTGGACCCACAGATACGCCGACCAAGGAGTGCAGACATGCATGTAGGTTCTCCGTTCAGAAGGTGCGGACCCTAGTTTCACTCTCTCCAATGCATAAAAGCACGTGCATGTGGGAATCTTCATGAATGATTCAGGGTATCTAGTCCGACAGCTTTTCATCCTATGGTTTTGGTCCATGGTATTGCATCTAAATGTATTGATCCCAAGTATTGGGTTCATGGTATTGTGTTATTATGGTTTTGGACCATGGTATTCTGAAAGGCTTGCCTATAAAAAGGAAAGGAGATCACTTGGCTAGATACTGGTGAAATTGGAATATCTTAAGATTTGAAATTTTGGCTGACTGGTTTTAAAATCTAGATCTAAATCAAGGAGAAAACTTAAGGCGAATCTATTGATAAGTTGTGATCTCTCGGGTGCAAGGACAGATCTGTGGATCTGAATGACTGTGGCACATTGGAGAACTGTTAATTTGGACCTAATCTGAAGTACATAGGCGATTCATGGTGTGAGTGTGGGGGTACGCAGCTTAGAAGAAGGCGTAGTGCGGGGGTACGCAGCGCAACAGAAGGTGCAATGCAAGGTACGAAGTGCAAGAGAAAGCGCAGTGCGGGGTGTACGCAGCGAAGAAGAAGGCACAGTGTGGGGTACGCAGTGCAGAAGAAGGAAGAGTGCGGAGGTATGCTGTCAGTCAGAAAGTAAAGCTGCAGATTTGAGCAAAATTACGCAAAGCAGAAGAACGACTAGTGCAGATCTGCATAGTTTAGACTCAGAAAAGTTGTGGATATTCGCAGGCCCCTCTTGGTGAAGTTGCGGAGTTATCTTGAAACATTTGTTGACTGTCTTTTATCTATTGCAGTAGAATTCTGGGTTTAGATTTCTGGTACTACTTTTCTATTTACAACATTCTGAAGAGTTCGGTGATTCATTGGTTGATTGTATATGGAGATTGGGTGATTTGCATGTACTTGATGGTTATTTGATCTTCTTGGATCCAGTTTGGAAATTCATGAAACGTGGTCCCTAAAGAAGTAAAAAGATCAAAGCGGGTTGCAGCTCCCTTCCAGGAGAAAACGAGAGAGGGTTGCAGCTCTCTGCAGGTTGCAACTTGCGTACTGGTAAAGGACTGCACCAATACAAAATCATTGTAAAAGAAGTTTCTAATTGAAAGAAGATAGAGACATATTGTAGCATGTGATTTTCACCCACATTGTGTTTCCACCTTATATCTGGTGTTTCTTGGTGTGATTATCTTTCTTTCTTGCTCTTGCTCATTATTATATGGTACTGACATATAAACTAATGATCAATATCTGAAGAATAAATTAAAGTATAAAATCTAGAAGGTATATTGAAAAGAATTTGATAATACTGATTCACCCCCCCTCTCAGTATTATTTCCAACAATTGGTATCGGATCAGGTCCTTCAGAAGAAGCTTGATTGCTTGAAGGAATATCTTTCATCATGAGCAACTACGAGAGGGAAGCATCAATCAGGCCACCGATTTTTGATGGGACAAACTTCGTTTATTGGAAGG